>VZTI01005613.1:846159-907264 GCA_013397865.1 Struthidea cinerea | reverse complement strand
CCGTGGCAGCGACACATTCTCCTACCGTCCTGTTGAGGAGGAAGCATGATAGCACCTTGCCTAACAGCTAGCCAAAGTCAATACACTACATAAACAAATGAATATTAAATAATTTAATAATGTGTACCCACTATCTTGTTACAAGAATTCCTACCTCCATCTTAATATTTAATGTGAGAAAATATTGTCATGGTTTTAATACAGCCTTCATTTTGTAAGACATTTCACAGTTTGTGGACAGTATAGCTCCACCTGTCAAATAACTACAGAATATGAAGAAACACTTTTAACACAGCCAGGTTTATAAACAGGATCACTCCCAAAGGACAAATTTGTAGTTTTGTTTTCATGCGAGCAAGTATAATTAAGATAAAACAGAAGGTGAAGGGAACAAAGGGATTTAAACTTCTGTAATGAGACAGCTAATAAATCTGTTTTCCTCCACCCTCCTTGTACAGTAAATCTGTTGAGTAAAGTACGTGATTTTCTTTTAAGCACTCACTGAAGAACAAAGTAAACAAGGTAGTACAAAGAGGCTTTGGAAAGATTGTAGGAGAATAACTTGCTGAAAAATTTGGTTGTGTTTTATCATACAAGAGACAACTGCTGGTTTTCATACGTTGATAAATCTACAATCAAATGCAGTATTCAGAATTGCAGTATTGCTTTTTTATGATAGCAACTTATTATTTGTTAAAGGAAAATTGCTTTGTTGCATGCTGTTATTTATTGTATAAAAAGGGCAAACTGAAATGCATTGTAAGAGTAGTAGTTGGAAAATAAAATGTTAAATATAAATCTGACCCTTTTAACAAACTTCTTTTTTTTTGCTTTTCAAGGTTCCATTTCAGAAGTTCAGATCAATCTAATTTCCATCCTTTAAGATAGCAATTATGATACTTAGCCAGTGTATATAATTTTTCATCTTACATCAGTAATTAATCCTACCAACATTCTGTGACAGAGTTTTAAGTATTATTACCAATATTTTATCAGTGAAGGTAACAATTACCTATACAGACAAAGCTTTATTTTATTTCTGAAGGATCTTGTATTCTTTATTGCTGATTTTATGTCGCTTGTAGTATGATCAAGACATGCATGCAACAAATGGTTACTCTATTTTTTATTCAAATGTAAATTTTATACTGCCTGCAACATCATGAAGAATGACTTAAGAATGTAGTGTACAATGTTTGTATTGTGTACATTGCACATTTCCTCTAAAATATTGAATATTTTAAAATTTTGCAGTAAGTAGAAACCTTTTCTTTCTTATTTCTCAGAGGTCTCAAATTTTGGAAATGTGTTGCAGTGAGCTGTGGCCAGAGCCATGGTCAGCTGGACCAAGCAGACCAAAAGGTCCATTGGTTTGATGCCTCCACAGCACAAGGGCTTGAAGGTACAGTGAGCACCCAAAAGGCTGTGTGAAGCACGCTGACCATTGGCTGCTGCCCTCCTCCCCTTATGGTTCATATTTGGTTATTTCTCCAGAAAGTTCTATGTTCCTCGGTTGGTAATTGGCCCATGTTAATCCTGTGTCCCCCACTCTGTCTCCCATTTGCCCTAATCCCTTCTCACCCTCCCTTGTAAGACCCCCTAACTGGTATTTTATTGGTTATTATTATGTTCTCCACGCCTATTATGTAGGGGTATAAAACTCCATGCCTGCCTAATTTTATGGGCTCTTCTCGTGGCTTTTCTCTCCAATA
This sequence comes from Struthidea cinerea, assembly GCA_013397865.1. Classification (NCBI taxonomy): domain Eukaryota; kingdom Metazoa; phylum Chordata; class Aves; order Passeriformes; family Corcoracidae; genus Struthidea; species Struthidea cinerea. The sequence continues at coordinate 905,552 of VZTI01005613.1, read as the reverse complement.
AACCCTTCTCTGCCCCACGGGGAAGTCCCTCCACTTTTTCCTCCTTCCTTCACGCACCCTGCCATTGGTGGGCAAGGGGAACCCAAGCTGGTGCTTCACCTGCCCTCCAGCGCCGCGATCGGCCTCCATCCCCCAGCCTGGGGCAGGTTGAACATTGCCCGGTGTTAGGACAGCGTGCTAGCCGGAGAGAGCATCGCAGAAGAAATTCATGCTCTAATACTCTGAGAGGCTGAAAAATGTTATTCTGTTCCAGCGAAGGTAAAGATATGTAAATTTTACTTTGGTTCTATAATGTTGTTGAGTTATATTGAAAAATTTTCTGCTCTTTTGTGGGGAAAAGCTACTAAGTCCAGTAAAGGGATTTGCAGGATTGCTTTTCATTCATGTGAATTACATCCTATTTGTAGGATCAGCGGTTGCTGATTGATGAAGTGATTCTTAGATGTACGTGCACATCTACTGCAAGGGTTGCAAGAGAAAACTCTCCCGTTTGAAAGCAAATATTTTTACCAAATTTCTGCTTTTTCTAATTTGAATTTGACATGCGCTTGCACTCCAACACATCTGCAATTTGATTTGGTTTTGCTAGCAATTAACTGAGTTTACTGGAAGTAATTTTTGCTGGCAAATACGGAGTTGCTGAAAAGAGTAATGCATCAGTTATAAACAGCAAATTGTCTTGTGGTTGGTGCACTTTTGGAAACCATGGGACATGCTGTTTAAGTGCTTTAGCTGAGAAGAGAATAGCAAACTTCTAAGCTAAGAAGTGTTAGAGCAGAAATTTGAAGATTGTATGACGTGCCCACTGCTGCCAAAAATAGCTAAAGCCAATTGTTTCAAAATGAGATGTGATTAAAAGGTGATTATATTTGCCTGCTTTGGAGGGGGAACAAAACCCACATAAACAAACAAAACAACACTGAAAACAAACAATAAATGCCACACCAAAACAGAAACAACACAAACCTCAGATCTCTGTTATATCAAATGGAATTCCTGAAACTCTTGGACTTTCTTAACCTTGCTTTCATGCAACTGTCTTCATTCATAAAACTGTATTAATCATCATAATTTGTCTCATAAATATTTTACCTTTTTGTCAGAATTTAGTTAAATTTAGTTATAATTTCCAAAGCAGTCTGATATTAATATGAGGAGCGCCATAAAGAAAATTAGAAGAAATATATAATGGTGAACATGCTTACTTAAAACAATACCAAGAATTATTTTCCATTCAGATGTTTCTTCTGAAAGACTTAACAATTGTTTGGATTATATTGGAATTCACTTTAAGGCCTTGAGCAGTATCACAAACATACATTTTGGGCATTACTGCCATGTATTTTTTGAAGCCTATGAATTTTATCTGCTATATTTGTTCACACAAGGTCAGTCCATGTCTTTGATTCTCCCATCACTGACCTCAGCTTTTGCTACAAGGACTACACAGACATTTGTAAGCTATTGTTTGAAAAAAGTAGATGGCCCTAATCCTTATGAAATGATAAAAAAACAACAGCTAAAAGACCCACACAACTATTTCTATAATTGAATAAGGACATAGAAGACAAGTCAAACAGGTATGTATTCTGGGAGGGGAAACAAAGAGGGAAAAAAAGCGCTAAAATCTCAACTTATCTTCAGAGCTGCTCCCATTTTCCTTCCAGCTCGTTTTCATCAAGTTTTTCTTCCCCTTAGAAGTTTCATTTACTCAGAATGCAAATAGATAGTGACAAGTGACAAAGATGACCTATCTACTGGTGAGTGTAAAGTGCCTAAAATATTATCATTGATAGGAGTGTTGTTTGGATTGAACAGCCATACAGTAATTTAAGGACATGAGCAGATAAATAAAAAATTGCATTGCTGCAAACAGCTCAAAATAATAGAACCTGAAAAATCAATTGCATTACAGGTGGTGGAAATATAAGTCTCACAAAGTTCATCTAGGTCCACTTAGATCTTTGGATCTGACAAGCATTAAGACACTGACTGTCCCTGCATTTCTCTGAGGGAACTGAAGTTTGCAAATTTTTGTCACATTTTTCCTGTCTTAAATGATTAAATTCTCTCTTTTATGTAGGAAAGGTGCTGTAGACTCTCAAGATTTATTTTTTTTAATCAATATGAAAAATACATTTTGTTCCATTATACCCTAGATGGGGATTTGTTCCAACTACTCTGTTCTAATTCTTAATCAACTAACCTGAAAAACTTGGAGGAAATCCATTCTGGGTTAATTAGTTCTGGATGCATTTACTCAAAATGTATATACAGCATACACTGAAAATCAATTATCTAACAGTCAATCCCCATTGTTATCACATTAAAAAGTGTATAACAGTGAGGATTTCACAAAAAAAAATACCACTTCCATGCTTGAAAAAGGCATCCCATCCCGAAATTTAAGTAAGACTATGAGTACTTCTACCCCTTTTAGTGTCTCAATGACTAAAATACACAATTAACTTGTCTGTTGGTTAATATTTCTGTCTTTCTGGATCTAATTCTTATTTCCACTCAATTTGACATGTCAGAAATTAATTTAGTGCTGCCCTTGAACATTATCTCAATTAGGGAGTGGAAATAAACTAAACTCATGAATGCAAATGTTTTAGACAGAAGTATTCACAACAAGTATACAGAAACATGGGAACACACAGATGTGCTACTAAGACTCTGCTTTAATTAGAACCTATTGGAGACAGACCAGGGGAGGGCTACAAAGATAATCAGAGGACTGGAGCACCTCTCCATTGAAGACAGGCTGAGACAGTTGGCGTTGTTCAGCCTGGAGAAGAGAAGGGTGTGGGGAGACCTTATAGCACCTTCCAGTACCTAAAAAGGGCTTACAAGAGAGCTGGAAAGGCACATTTTATAAGGGCATGTAGTGATAGGACAAGGAGGAATGGCTTAAAACTGAAATAGAGCAGGTTTATATTAGACGTTAGGAAGAAATTCTTTACTGTGAGGGAGGTGAGGCACTAGAACAGGTTGCCCAGAGAAGCTGTGGTTGTCCCGTCCTTGGAACTGTTCAAGGGCATGTTGGTTGGGCTTTGAGCAACCTGATCTAGAGAAAATTGTCCCTGCCCATGGCAAGGAGGTTGAAACTATACGATTATAAAGTCCCTTCCAGTTCTAATTACTTGATAGAGATTTTATTAAAATATTTTCTCCAACCACATAAGCAGAGTCAGTATTCAATGGATACTCTTCTATGTCCACTTTCTTCCTTCTTTGGAAAATCAATTAAGTATAAAATATACCTGAATAGAATAGTTAAGCTGTTAGGAGAATTACATTTCCTCAAGCAGAAATTGTGGTGAGACCATGTGTCACAGAAAAAATGAATAGGGATTGATTGTTATTTTTTTCATAAATATATTTTAACATTATAAGAAATTCGAATCTTCAATCAAATCACCCCAGAACCATTTTTTTTCAAACATCTTTAATGCTGCAGAAAGTAAAATATTTATATGAATTACAATTCAGCAATTAGTCATATTTATTCACAGAGCACTGATCTGGACTAAATCAAGCTTGATTAATTTCTCTGTTACACATTATTGTGCAGTTCTGTGAATATGCATACTGATATATGTGTGGTCGGGAGTAAGAATGCAGAATAAAGACGAAAGGATGCAGAGGATGGGACAGACTCTTTCAGCCTTTACCACACTGTGATGCTATTATCACTTCACTCAGTAGTTGCTGTCTGAGGCATGAGATCAGGCAGTAAGGACCGGTGTTCTTCTCCATTATGGGCCATTCTTGCAATCCAATGTGTTGTATAAAACTGTGGTTAAAAGCCAACCTGAAGACTCGGATAGACTAGAGTTTTATTAAATATACATTCAATGAACTTTTAATTTTAATGATTTTTCTTTGAGAATCCTTCCATTTTATGGATACTCATCTGGAATTCTTTGGTATAGTAACCGTGATTATATTCTATTTATCCACTGTACCTAAAACAAGAATTCCTTCCAATATGCTTTTTAAAGTAATTGAGATCTCTGATTTTTACTGGATCTGTGTTTATAAAGTGTCATTTTCAGAAATAATTCACTAGCACATATGGTATGTTCTGTGTATTCTAAATATTAATGGAAGCAGGAATTAGTAAAATCTCTATGATAATAATTCAGCCTTGAGGTCACCATGGAAAAAGACTGGTATTTCAAAAAAATAAATTTTGAGATACTGCAGTCATTTAGCACTTTCACAATTCAGGTCTACATTTTGGTTAGCTTTGTTAAAGCAAGCTGTCTCCAGTGTATTCCAGCAAAAATCTCGATAAAAATTTAAAGAAATACAATGGATTTGCTTAATTTTCCACTAATGTAGTTTTGATTTTCTTTTAGTCCATTGGCTTCCTTTGAGTCACTTCCTACTCACATTGCCATGTTCTAAGCCAGAATTTAGTCTGCTATCTCTTCAAAAGAAAAACTGAAAAAGTATGTCCGTAAGATATTTTCCTGCCAAAGTGATTGATAGACCATACAGCCAGATATTTTAGTAGGGATTGCTTTGTTTGTTCTTTTCCCACAGCTTAGTTTTTACAGCAAATGGCTGTGTACAAAAGAGTAACACAAACTATGTCTTTGAACTCAAGAGAAACCAGGCTAACATCCTGAGACATCGGGAAACAGCACACTTAACACCAAATGAAAGCAATCCAGGAAAATAGGGCTGTTAAACATAAAAAGTTTCTTTAAAGAAAATATGAAAACACCAGTAGAGAACTTTACTTTTCTGAGTGTTTCTCAAAGGTACCAGATACCTTGTTTTGTTCTTGTTTTCGAAAGAAAGCTTGTCTTTGCTTCTGCAGCTTTCCAACATGGAAAAAAAAAGATATATAGCTTTGATAGTTTTTTAAATAATTTCCAAAATCTGCCAACACTGTGAAGGATAACTCAGTTCAACAGCAAATATTTTCTCCATACTTTCAGAAAACAAACATTATCAGATAGGAAGAATGCTTGTGGAATATCTGAAATAGTTTTAACTGCAGGAATGCAAACCAGCACAACAGCTTAGGCTAGCCACTCTTAGGATTTGGAAGTTGCTAAAAGGCATCTGTATTCAAAGTGATACTCTACCATGATGATTAGCATAAACCAGAAATAAACACATCTGGTCTAGCGGAAATAATTTTCAGCTCACTGTTGAATTCCTTTTGTCTATGATTTGTGTATTTCAGGAGGTTTTGTCTTGGTTGTTGACAAACTTCCATAGTTTGAGAAGCTTCTATGTCCATGAACTGAAAAAAGGAATAAACTATCCATAGCATATCTTCTTATTCATGGGATGCACAGCATATGCACCTGAAAGTACATCTTAAACCTGAAAGAGTGAGGTTTGGGACTGGAAACTAAATGGCTACATTATATACTCTACTGACCCAGGCAATTAGACTGCATATGATTCCACACTAATGTATCAGAGAGTTAAACTGCTATCAGAAACAGAACTAGAGCTCCATGAAGCTGGGCTGCGACAGCTGATTCAGCACAGTGTGCTGAACACCTGACTTTAGAAAAATATGGATGGTAACATCAGTTCTGTAAGCAAGAGCAGAAGGTCTAACTGTACAATCTTCAAATTGTAGCTCTGGCTAATAGTCACCAGCCTAAATGCAAATATCTTGTCTATCATTAATAGAGGCCCCTGACTTCATGGTTGATAGAAGCCTGAGATCTCAAGCTGATGAAGGTCCTTTCCTACACTCTTGGGTAAGGTAACTAAGTCTCGGAGAAAATGCAATATTCCTCTGGCAGAAGACTAGCAGTCTTGACACACCGGACCTACAGGTCTGATCCTTTCTTCCGAGCAACCTTCTGAAGCTGACTGGTAACCATTACATTTATGCAGCTTGGTCCAGCTGAGTGTGTCAGGTGCTCTCTGAGAAACCTTTCCAGATATATCCCATAGGGGACTTTGTCAGAGTACTGCTGGGTCTCTAGATATCTTCAGATGTGGGAAAACAGAGACCTAATTGACAAAGATATTAAGAGTGATTTAGGGCTCAGCATGGGAGGCAGAATGGACCTCCAGAATGGTGTTCTCCAGGTCATAGAGCTGTTGCAAAGAGCTAAAAAATCAATGAAATAAATTTCCTGCCAAGCAAAATCTTGTGCACAGGAGACAGAGGTGCAAAGCAGGTTTCTGTCTGGCTTCCTACTGAGCTAGAACACATGGAGTGCCAGCAGCTGTGAGATGGAGACAAGAATTAGAAAGTTAATGAAGAAATTGGTGAAGACACAGAAATTTGTGAAGTACAGGGAAGATGGAGGTGGTGTTTGAGGCTGTATGCAACTTCTAGACAGTGCTATGCACTGGTGACATGTTGCACTGGTTGGGGTGGCCAGCCCTGGGAAGTGTTGTGTTAAGCATTTGCTACAGACTGTAGGCAGCCTAACCAAAAAGAGGAATTGAACTGCGCATCTCCAAGAAGGGCAAGAGGGAGGGTCCAGGGAACTGCAGGATGTTCAGTCTCACCTCAGTCCTCTAGAAGATTATGGAGTAAAATGGACCAAATTCCATACAAAGCCATTTCCAATCACCTGAAGAACAAGCAAGTGTTTGGAGACAACTGCTCTGGGAATGGAAAATCATGCCTGGCTAACCTGGTAGACCTCTATTAAAGGAAAGTAGTGGATTGTCGCTCACTTCAGTTTAGGAAGGCTGTCAACACAGTCTAATATAGCATGCTTGTATGGTCCAAGGTGAAGTAAGAGACATTTCTTCCAGACATAATTAAAAAGAAAAAAATCTTAGTGAGAATATCAAGTATTAGAACAGGTCTCACGAAGATGTTCTGAAATGTCTGCACTTGGAGATTTTCAAAATTTTTTGCTTTAAACTCTAAGAAACCTGGTGTAGCTTAGACTGCTTTAGACATCCAGAGGTCCTACTAAACTATTGGGTTTTTGCAAATGATTCTAGGACTGAAGTGTAAAATTCAGAAAATCAAGATATTTATCTGTCTTAAAAGGTGGGGGCAGATGAAAGAGGATACGAAATGAAATAATACTTATTAGAACTCTAGATTCAAACTAAAGCATTTGGTGCCTGAGTTTTAGTTTTAGAACTATTTAGATTTTTTATCTTTAGATTTTTTATGTTCCCGAAATTTACATACAGTTCTAGATGCTGAAGATCTTGATCAGAACACTATCAAATTAGGTAATTTACAGAATCACAGAATGGGTCAGGTTGGAAGAGACCACAGCAGGTTATCTGGTCCAACCTCCCTCCCTGCTCAAGCAGGGCCATCCCACAGCACGTGGCAGAGGACTGTGTTCAGATGGTTCTTGAATATCTCCAGTGAGGGAGACTCCACAACCTCTCTGGGCAATCAGTTCCAGTGCTCAGTCACCTGCACAGTAAAGAAGTTCTTCCTCGTGTTTAGGTGGAACTTCCTGTGCATCAGTTGAATATGAGGAAGAGCATATCAGATGTATGTAAAAGTATATTCACATAAATAGGCAGGTCAAGCAAAAATTAAAATGTTCTGACCTCATTCATTCTATATCAAGTTTAGGCTACATGTTGGCATATGGCAATTCATATGTACCATAAAGAGTTAAAGGGAAATGGACTTATATTTGTTTAAGCTATTTACATAAAAAGTATAAGCACTTTTTTCCCCAAGATTCTTCCGAAGACTCGAGAAAATTTTTTGGAAACCAGAGAGGACATTTTTCACCTTCATACAAAACTTGTCATTCAATAAGAAAGAGAAAGAAAAAAAAGATTATTTCTTTTTTCTCTTTTACTGGTTAGAAGATTGCTACACTCTGAGAGAATGTAGAGAGGAATGCACTGCTAAGCCTAGTATGAATAAAATTTCTCAAGTATCCTGCCAAGCAGGACACTTACGAATGTCTGTAGTTACAGGAGTTGCACTACACTCAGATGACTCCCTCCTGTTTTGGGTTCCAGTAAACAGGAATTTGACACAAGTTCAGGTTCATAAGGGAACCATCAGTAAAAGGCCTATGTGAGTATGTGAGAATTGCAAGTCAGCATTGATCTTTCCTTTATTAATGAAATGGTAAAATTTTAGCCATATTTTTTGGCAGAAAGCTGGACTATATTTATTGCAGAAACTTAAAACATTTGGTATGTCCATCATTCTTCCAGTTTTACATTCTAATACTACCAGATGCTAAACCACAGGCAAATCTCATATAAATCTTTAGATCAGGCTGTGAATTTTTTTGGGTAAGGGAAGTTTTTTCCATTCCGCACTTTTACAGATAATAAGACCTTTATTTCAGGCTGGATGTACTAGAGTCTAAGATAAATACATGACACTGGGTCATATTGGTAGCCAATATAATTTAGTCTAATAAGGTACAGTAGGATAAAGATTATTGAATTCTTGAGGAAAGTGTAGTTTTAAAATGCCTGTCTGCGTACAAGCCAGGTTAGTCTGTAATAAACACAAAACACAGAAGTATTATCAAATACTGATATTTCTCTTTAGATTCATGGTTAGATAGGAGTAGGAATCTTATTTAGTCTCCAACGCTTGCATGGTGTTAACTCCATACATGTTACTAAAATGGAGTCTAAATTTCTAAGATAACATTTATAACATTAGCAATTTTTCCTAAGGATATGCTGAGAAGAAAGATCTTTAAACACTACAGTAACCCAAGAGCACCTAACTTCAGGTAGGAAATGGTAATCAAAACCATTAAGTTTTATCATTATAACTGAAAATCTTCATCTTGCCTTATTTCTTGTTCTGTTTAGGAAGTTGCTTTACAGATCAGGTTCAGCTCTGGAAACAGCAACAACAAAAAAAGATTCCCACTGAAATGGAAAATAAGTTCTACAATTGTGTGGTTTGTTTGCTTATTTTCTCTCTCTTTTTTCTTTTTTTTCCACTGGCATTCTCTCTGACAGGCTGATGCTGTTCTGAAAAAACATCTGAAGGTCATGTGCTTTACCGATGCATCAGGCTCATCTATTCAGCAAAACAGCTAAAACAGATGTTTAAAACCTGCATAATATATGCAGGTCAAGGCTAGACAGGATAGGAAGGGAGAGTTTTAACCAACAAGATTGTTATTAATGAGATAATTATGCAGATCTTTCCCTCAGCAGAACTTCGCTCTTGATTCTTGAAATTCTCCACTACACTTGCCTGCAGGTTTTTTTTACACATGTGTCTTCTGAAGATGAGAAAATTGTTTTGATGCATGTTGGCTTAAATTTTTACCAATTTTTTGTCTGATTCTCCTTGGTCATGAGTGCAAATCTATTTATATATCTTTATCCTTGAGACTTAAACATAATGTGGCATTATTTATTTCCATTTTTTTGGTTTTGTTTTTGACAAAAAATAATTTTTCTTCTATTTTAATTTCAGTTAGGCTCAGTGGAAGCTCTCTACAATACATCCCATAAGCCTAAGCTTGACTACGTAACAGGAACAACCTAGTAACTGATCTACTACCTAATAATTTTACCAAAGTTAATGTAGAAAATTATTCTTTTTCTTTTACATAAAAAAATATCCTTTCTGCACCATTCTATCTGAGAGCGAAAAGTCTGAAAGGGACAAAATTTCCTTCTGAAGGTCTTCAGTAGACTCGCTATGTCAAGTACACGACAAGATAATCATTTACTGCAGGGGTAAAGATTTAGTAAGTGAAACAGGCTAGATCCCAGCTCCCTGTGGCTGCCTGAAATGCTTCTTCAGCCAGCAGGTGATCTTGCAGTGGCAGCAGTTTCTTACTCTGCTGGTTACACTGAGCAGTTCCAATTAAGGAGGAGGATTATCCCCTGCATGGGAGTTGGCAAAGACTCTAATGTCAGAATCGTCAGGCTGGTCACACACACACAAAAATAAATTGTGATGACGAAAAGCACTGGCCTGATTTCACTTCAGCCAAGACAAAGTACATGGCTACCTACGGTGAACAGCAAAAACAGCTCTGGTGATGGGATGCTGTCATGGAAGGCAGTTGGCATGTCTTTTAAATGTACGCCTGTGCATGTCCCTTGACATGAGAATGCTGTGGGTTGTGCTTAGAAGTATATAAGAACTGCTCATTGTACAAAATCTGCAGCAGAAAAAGGAGGACTCCTGGCCATTGTGCCCAGTCTCCATTTACTTCTTTAACCACAGTTAAACATACAGTAGGCATTTGTCCTGATTTTAGATGCTCAGTTAAGATATCAGGCCATTCTTAGGTATTTACCTTATCAATTATGAGGAAAAGGGGGTGGGGGGGAAAGGAGGCAGGGTCTTCAAAGGGCAAGTCTACCTGCTTATAACTGGAGTAGCTTAGTATTTTAATCACTGTTCAAAAACATCTGACAACTCATAGTGTCTCTGATGACTATAGAAAAACTGTGAGTTAGATGCTTTGATGGCTAAAACTGGCAGGATGAATCCAGGCCTAACTGGCTTCCCTTACGCTAACATAAAGTTATTGATCTACTATACCAATACCTTGGCTTTCTAGAAATCATATGATACATCAAGTGTATGGACTACAGACAAAAAGTATAAATAAATTTTCAAGTTTTACAGAGATAATTGAAACAGTTTCTTAAGCCTACAAAATACCATTCTAATTTTTCTTTTTCTATTTAGCTATACAGAGAAACAACTATCTGGAAGAACTCTGTGCCTCACCAGCACATGCCAAGCTACAGTTAGTTTTATGCTTTGCCTCAGATACTCAAAGAAACAATGTTGCACACATTGAAGGCAGTGGGAATTCATGTCTTCAGAAAGCAAATTTTAATTTATATAAATGGAAATCTGAAGAGCCTGATGGTATTATAGTGAGATAGATATATAGATATAGTGCAAAAATCGAGTATGGATGGACCAATTGATTGATTAGATCAAAATAAGAATTTTTAGCTTTTTCATTTTGTTCAATATGCATTACTCACCTTACTTATCAGGTATTTTGTTTCCATGATGACTGCCAGAAATCTTTTATTCATCTTCTACTGTTGAGTTCTTTACAAAGTGAAGATAAATCTAAACCATTTAATTGATGCAAGAAAATATGCATTAGTTTGATGCCCCTTTAGCAGAGGTCCTTTATTTCTGTCCACTATTTCCTGCTGAAATATTTGCTGTGCAACACATATGTAAACAATTGTATAGAACAACAAAAAAGAATTGCTATGAAAAATTATATAGGCACTTAAGTCTGATATGTCCTTACTGTGCTGTATCTATTACACTTTGGCAGATTGGCAAGAACTGGAGAAAAAATGGAGAACTGGAGAAGCTGGCAGCCATGGCTTGGACAGGTGTCCTCTTTGCTGTGTTAAAAACTGGCTGGGCTCAGAGAGTGGTGGTGAATGGTGCTAGATCCAGTTGGCAATCAGTAACTGGCTGGGTTCCCCAAGGCTCGGTATTGGAGCCAGTCCTCTTTAACACCTTTGTCGACGATCTGGACAAGAGCATTGAGTACACTCTCAGTAAACACACAGATAACACTTTGTTGGCTGCCAGTATTGATGTGCTAGAAGGTTGTGCCCGGCAAGAAAGGACCTATGGGTTCTGTTGACAGCCAGCTGAACATGAGCCAGCGTGTGCCCAGCTAGCCAAGAAGGTCAACACCATCCAGGCTTGTATCAAAAATGCTGTGTCCAGAAGAACTATGGAAGAGATTGTCCCCCCATACTCAGTAATGGCAAGGCCACATGTCAAGTCCTGTAGTCAGTTCTGGGCCTCTCAATTCAAGAAAGACATTGAGGTCCTGGAATGTATCCAAAGAAGCCAATTAAGCTGATTAGGGGTTTGGAACACAAATCCTACAAGGAGCAGTTGAGGTAACTGGTATTGTTTATTCTGGGGAAGAAGAGGCTTAGGATAAACCTTATTGCTCTCTGCAACTACCTGAAAAGTGGTTGTAGCAAGATGGTGATTGGCCCCTTCTCTCAGGCAACCAGTGACATGACAGGAGGAAATGGCCTCAAGCTACACTAGGGGAGATTCAGGAAGAAGTTCGTCACTCAGAGGTTGGTTAAACATTGGAACAGGCTGTCCAGAGAGGTAGTAGAGTCACCATCCCTGGAAGTCTTCAAGAAACAAATGGATATGGCACTTAGTGGTGTATTTTAGTTGGCATGGTGGTGTTCAGGGAAAGGTGTGACTCAATGACCTGGGAGATCTTTTTCTACCTTGATTTTGTTCTATGATTCTATGATTTTATACCTTTCATATACTCCACAAAATATGTTTATTATTGCCAGATTTCCAGACTCATCCAAACTAGGCCCTAGCACTCCTGAACTGTAGACTTGAATTGTAACCAGTCATTCTAAGAAAGCGAGTTCTTAATCTAACGGCGTTCAACAGTTGATTCAGAGGTCAGTTTGTCGCAAAATACCTTTCCAACAGTTCTTTTATTCTGCTTTAGGACAGATTTCAACTGCTTAGCAATGAGAAACTTTATTTGAGATGCCCCAGAACATCTCAGAAATTCACACGAACTAGAAAATCTGGAGTTCATGGTGTCCTAGGTGCCCCGCCCCCCAAAAAAAACCCAAACCCAAACCTATGTATTCCATATTACTCCATCAATCCGCACAGTCTGCTTTACTGTCACCTTAAGACTCGGCAACCCAGGAAACAGGATTTGTGTGTTTTATCCCACATTCACAGAAAGGAGGGAACGTGGGGTCCCCTTATAAACAGGAAATGGACACACAGAGCTCTCTTTTTTTTCCCTCTGGGCTCCCAAGAGGGTTGCCTGGGGCAAGGCTCTGAGTTGCAACGCAAGAAGCTGAAGCACTGTGAGGCAAAAGCTCTCATTTTTTTCCTCTCTGATCACTGGAGAACATGGCTTCTCCATCTTACTGTCTTTGGCTTCTGGTCCATGTGGTCTGCTATGGTGGCTGCCATCTGGGGAGGAGGGGCTTCTCCACCATCTTGTTTTCTTTGTACCTGGGGGGAACGTATGACTCAGCACCTTTGTATGTAGAATTTATTGCTGTTATCTGGGTTGTTGCTGCCTTTCTTTTTAGTAAAATGTTATTTTTTCACTTATATCTTCTCACATTTGTCTATCCTTATTGGTGAAAGGCAAGTGGCTAAAACTAAAGGAGAGGTAACTCATTTTGGAGTCTCTGCCACACATAAATGTCTTATACTAAGATACGTGACTATAAAAACTTTAAGATATACATATAAGTGTCTAGCTACCTATAGCTATAACTTCCCCTTGTGGCTGAGAGCACTTTTCAAATATTTAGCAGTAAGTCTTTCTTGTTNTTAGCATTATTATTCCCCACCTGTGTGTTTGTTAAATAAATAGCTTGTTATCTCTTTCACTTTCCTTTGAGGAAAATTTTTCCCGAACCTGGGGGGGGAGGGGTGGTTGTGACCTGACTTCTATCAGAGGGTATTCTCCTCCAAATTTGTCCAAACTAGGACAGTGGTTAAAACTAAAGGAGAGGTAACTCATTTTGGAGTCTCTGCCACACATAAATGTCTTATACTAAGATACGTGACTATAAAAACTTTAAGATATACATATAAGTGTCTAGCTACCTATAGCTATAACTTCCCCTTGTGGCTGAGAGCACTTTTCAAATATTTAGCAGTAAGTCTTTCTTGTTCTGCAAAGAGCTATAAAGACCTTTTTCCATGCAAAATGACATCTTGTATTTCCTAAACCAATATGAGTGTCTAAAGGGACTAGTTAAAATTTTGTTGTCTCATTAGGTCCCAACTTTCCACATATCAGCAGCCTTGTTGCCGGAATTGAATTTTCAGTCAACAGTTGTTAGGCAGTTATCAGATCCTTGAACTCATATTTCCAAGAAAGGTAAAAGAAAGGTGGCTTATAAAATAAGAATCTGATTCTAGCTATAATATTTTGCAGTTCAATCTTAAAGTGCTGCCTCTAAATCTGACCTTGAACACCTGTGGATTCTTTCTGTTCATAAATGTACAGAAGATGCATACACACGTACAGAGATACCACCGTCCTGACAGAAAAATATAAAAAAATCAGAAAAACCTCTCTTGCTAAAAGGGCATATGGGTGCATTCATGTTTTTCACTGACTCACAGTTATCTAGTTCTGACTGAAATTCTTGTCTCTGCTGTGCTTATTGTTACAGAATAATACACAAAAGATTTTCTGAAAACAAAACAAGACAAAAAATCAACAAGAAACTGAGATCATCTCCACCTTAAGAAACACCAGTAAAATTTACTCAAGAGAAAGTTTTGTCTGGAGAGTTTTATTAAACTTCTTGTTTTGAAAATCCCTCATTTCTTCGGTAGCAGCCAGATTTAGCACTCATGTGATGATCTGATAACCTAGACTTGATTGCCTGTTATGGATCTGAGCTTGAATTATAGGTTTCTGTATTTGTCCTGTTAACAGACAGAATCACTAAGAAAGCTTTCAGAGCAGTTTGGGGAGAAAAATAAACCTTACTTTATTGCATGATGAGTGTAAGACCCAAAGCCCAGAATGACATAGGAGGAAAGAACAATTATAGATAAGTAAAAGAAGTCAATATGTAGGTTTTTTTTGCTTTCCATGGGATAGCAGTGTCCGCTGAGGGTGGATGCAACGTGCAATTGCTAGTGTAGTGTACAGATGACTTTTTTTGATGTGGAAGAAGGTTATATTGATACCAGCTTGAAAGATATAAAACTTACTGTAGAGCTGCTCAAATAAGGTCCGTCTAAAAGTGGGCAATGAAAAACTCAACCAAGTAAGTCACAGCAGTTGTGTCAAAGTAACCCATCTCCCACAGCTGATCAGAACTGGTAACAGATTATCAATGACAGAAGCCGAGAAGCTGCTGCGCTGAAAAGATGGCAAACGCCGCTGGGAAAAAGAAAATCCTAAGCGGCAAATATTCTAAATTAATGCCAAAGTCAACCATGGTATGGGACATGATATTGCAATGACTTTTTATGAAGATTGCTCAGCTCAGCAGTGTCCAAATGGCATGAACTATGAAATTCAAATCATAATTATTTAAAAAGCACTGAAAGCCATTGAGGCAAAGAAACTATTTTAAATTTTGCACTGACTGCAAATAAATTACACAAGATTTTGTAACTTTAACAAGTGGTGTGCAAATAGGTTTTTAGGTCTAAAGGGATACTGAAACTAGTTATATGTTTCACAAAGAGTTTCCAGTTTTGACTGCTGTAGTTTCAAGTATTTGATTACATTAAAAGTGGATTTTGTTTGTTGAAGCAAAAAACATTCAAAGCAATATATAATTATAAATATAATGCTAGTGCTTTCCTTTCGTATGAGCAAATACATTTTTAAATGGGTAAACAGCTTTGCATATGTCCTATAATAATTAGTGTGGTTACTAAACTGAAGCCTAGAATTTCTACATTAAACATTGCCCTAGATACTCTCTTAGAATAATCTTTCAGTGATTTTTACTGGAGAAGAGAATATAATGTAAGTGACAAATAAAACAAAAATTCACACGTAACTTTCTTTATGTGAGTAGGTCTTTTGAGCTCCCAAGGACTAATATTCATATGTAATTATGTGCATATATTTGCAGCTACAAAATCCTGTCTTTTGACATGAGAGAAATGTCATGATTGTTAGCCTGGTACTGGAAAATGTTTCACATCCCTAATTAAGCAAACCTCCCTAAGAGTTTTCAAAGGGTACAGTTCTGAAAGAAGCGGGGGGTAGGAGGTAAGGAGGATCGGGGGGAATAGAATATATGGGAGACCTCAGTTCCCTTTTTGCAAGGCACAGTGATTGTTTGCATTGAAATGCCAGTCTGCTCAAATAGTTTGTAACCATAGCAACTCCTGGGGAAGACAGAGAAGGAAACAGAATAATAGGGGTCTCCTTTCTCCAGATCACTGCATGGGAAAATGAGCAAAAGGGAGAAAGAAAGACTGCAGAGACTTTTCCTGTCCCAAGAAGTTTACAATGTGAATTTCAAGAGTTATTCTAGTCCATCCTCTTCTGATGAGTACTTAAAAGTTGTTTTGTTATTTTGTTGCTTTGTTTGGTTTTGATTTTGGTTTTGTACTTTTTACAGAAGCCATATTCCAAAATACTGTAATTAAAATATATGGATGGGGGACATAAGGTTAGGAGCTAAGAAAAACCTTCCTTAATACATTTAATTACAGAGAGAATTTATGCAGAATGAATTTTTTATTCTATTTTAAAATTTATAGCACCAATTAAATGTTAGATTGCTTTTTTTTTTTTTTCAGCCATGAGATGCAAAAGGTGTTAATATATGTGTTTTGGGTTTTTTTCCCCTGTAAAACAGTCTTCAGAATTAAAGCAAGTAATGCACTTTTCTGCTTTCTGTCTGTGTGCACAAAGTGTTACTTTGAAAATTTTGGAGACTAGTTTTTATAGGGAATTGCTTTTAATTTGTTGATTTTGTGAGCATTTATTCCTCTGGACAGTTTTGTGGAAGGCCTTGTATTGTTTTTCACTCAAGATCTTGCAGCTCAAAACTTCCAATAAGAGAGTGAAAAAAGGTTTGCGTATCAAAATCTTTTGCAGTTTTTATGGAAATGGTGAATATCAACTCCCAATCAGATCTATCCAGCCAGAGCACACGCACACAGCAGATATCTGTAATCACAGAATACCAGGATGGCTGAGGTAAAAAACCATCTCTTGAAATCATTTGGTCCAGAACTGAGTAGAATATTAAGACTGACTCACTTCACTTGTTAGCAATGGTGATGCTCCTCCTAATGCGGACCAGGATGCTCCTGGCCTTCGTTGCTACCAGGATGCACTGCTGGCTGGTACAGCTTGCTGTCCACCAGGACTCTGAAGGTTCTTCTCTGAGGTATAGCTTTCTAGCCAGTTGGTTCCCACTGGGCAGAGATGCCTGGTTTTACTCATCCTCAGATGCAGGACTTTGCATTTCTCCTTGTCGAACTTCATGAGATCCTTCTTGGCTTGATTCTTCAGTCTGTTGAGATCTCTCAGAGTGGCAACACACCCGTCCAGTGTATCAGTCACTCCTTACAGTTTTGTGTCATCTATCAACTTGCTGAAGGTGCACTCTGTCCTAGAGTACAGGCTCTTGATGAAAATGTTATATGTACTGACCCCAGGATCAAAACTAGTAACTTGCCACCAACTGAATTCTGTACTACTGATAACCTTCTGGGTCCGGTAGTTCATGCAGTTTTTGATTCACCTCACCATGCGCTCACCTAACCTGTACTTCATCAGTTTGTCTATGAAGATGTTAAGGGACAACATGCCCAAAGCCTTATTACAGCTGAGGTAAACACATCCACTGCTCTTCCATCACCTACCAAGCTGGACACCTACTTGTAGAAGGCTGTGATATCAGTTAAGCATGATTTCCCTTCCATGCTAATTACTCCTAATCACTTTCTTGTCCTTTATGTGTCTAGAAAAATGTTGAAGAATAATTGCTCCATCATCTGTGCAAGGATTGAGGTGTGGTTGAGTAGCCCACAGTTCACCAAAACAAAAGATCCTTCTTTTTGTCCTTCTTGAAGAAATGAGTGATATTTGCTCTCTTCCACTTCTTGGAAGCTTCTCCCAATCCCAATGACCTTTTAAACGTAATTGACAGTGGCATTTCAGTGACATCAGTGACCTCCCTCCTGTTCCACATGTAACTTAAATGTCACATAATTAGTAATAATGTTGTTCTGGTTGTTACATAGCTCTTTTCAGTCTCTTATCTCTGCTCCCTGCTTTCTTCAGATGTATAATTTGATTATGTTATTGGATTAGAGATGGGGAGAAAAATTAGGCAGTATATGGAAATACAACCACAGAAATCTGAAATATCCACTCATACATTTTCAGATGGATGCAGGACAAGTCTCAGAACTAGGAAATAAAGAAAAATATTTGAAAAATCTTTACATTTATTTTAAATAAAGCAAAATTTGGGCAAGTGAAGTCTAGGTATGTGTTTGTTACATGGAGAGAGTAAGGTTGAATTTATTAAATAATCTATTTAATTAATTATTTTAAAATAATTTGTTCTGCTCTGGACAGTGCTTTGAAATGTAAACTATGCAAGCCCTCAGTAACAAAAAATTAATAAATAAGATGCAAGGTACATGTAGCAATATCTCAGTTTTTCCCGGTGCTTTTAGAATTCTTGTGGAGTCACAGCATTAAGTGGAAAACTGGGGCATGACCTAAAGGAAAAAATACACTAGTTTTTGAATAAAAGAAAAATAAGCATTTCTTCAGTTTTCCTTCAATTTTGAATCAAAGTAGGATACTTCATGGCTAGTTCCTATGGAAAAAGAATCATCAGTATTGCAAACTTTTGCAGTGAGGGTAGTAAACAAATCATGGATGAGATTAAGTGTATTTGTGGTACACCAGATTCTGTTCTTTCCACTTTATCAGCTGTTACCCAGGAGTTCTTTTCCCATTTTCAACTATTCCCTTTTTGATATACATGTTTTCTAAACAAAATGCCCAAATTCAGTATGTAGCATTCCCTTACTTTCTCTTCCCCCACTCTCTCTCTTTCTCACCTGACAGCTCAAATAAGCTTAAATTTATAAAGGGAATATGGATTATTTTTATCCACTGAGCTGAACACACATGAAATACAGGTAATATTTTTGCCAGGTGCTAGATAAAATATTTTTAGGTCTTTTATTTACATAAGAATGATACTGAAAATACTAGCAGTTTAATACATTAGTTTAGTGTTTTGTAACCCTTCATTAGTATTAAAATTTATTTGAATTTTCACTGTACAAACACAAAGTTACAACCTGTCATGCAGGGCATAAAGAAGTATTTGAACTGTACAGTTCAGGTCTACTATTTAAAATCTCACAAACTGTGTTCATGTGCAACTAATGCACACATACACATTAGAATCAGAACAAAGCAAAATCTAGACAATTGTAATCTACCATATTCCATATCTTACAATTGCTCATTTTGGATCTTGGTACAAAATTGAAACTTAAGGGGGGAAAAAAGTTCCTATCAAGAAATCTGAAATTCTTTGGGGAGAAATTTGTCTTCACTTCTGCACCAACTTAAAAATCATACCTATATACTAAAATCAATAAAAATTCATCAGTCTGGAATCTTCATTGCTGCTAAACTTTTTCTCACATATTTTGCTTTGAGTTTTCAGATGTCTCCTATCTCAGACAAAAGTTTGAAGTTTGGATTATATCTATGTAGAACAACAAATAAATTTTCTGCCATGTGTTCTATTTGTTAGTCTGGATTTTCACAGATATACTGCTATCAGGACCCAAACTAGCTCTGGACTCTGCTGTATAAATTTATCCATAATAAGGAACAGAAAAAGCATTTGTAGAAAATGGAAATGACACTGGAGTGAATTTTCCAGCTCTAAAGATGGGAGAATAGTTATGATTGTGGCTGCTAAGAAAAGTGACAGCAAGAGAGATAACAGGGACTTTGTTTAATTTTCTGTATACATTTCAGTGTTTTCGCTACATTGAAACTTGTATTTTATGTGGGCTTTTTTAACAAAACCAATACAAAATCATCCCTATGAACAGTCATTTGATATCTGAAAAATCATTACCCTTTTGTGAGATACAAGTTTGCTTTATTTTTCACTTAACACTATAAGGATATATACCTGGGTTCCATTCTAGAGCTCTGTGTATTTGGAAAGGTCCAATTAAACAGGCATAACATAATACTCTCATTCAAATCCCCAAAAGAAAGTTGATAGGACATAAACATTTATTCTAAATGGCCAACTCTTTCTCTTGATACAAATCTGTACATAGCCAAGTTTTTATGAGATTCGGGGTTCCACAGTCAGGTGATCCCACTGATCCATCTTTCCTCAAGATACTTGCATCTTCTCAATAGCTGTTAGTTCTTAAACCTAAAGGAAGAAAACAGAGATAAGGATATGTCAGTAAGAATGCTCTGAATGGAACAACTAATGTGTGAAGTGTGCTATGTGCCAGCGCTATACCCTAATTTACTCCAGTGCCAAGGACTGCTCTTGAAATTTACTGCCTGACACATCAGAAATATACCTTATGCCAGAGTTTTGTATTGCTCAAAATGTGAGGATAACTCCTGGGAATAGGTTGTATTGAGTTTGCATGGCAAGATTTGGGTGATGGGGGGAGAGGGTGGGTACAGGGGTGGCTTCTCGTAGAAGCTGCTGTAAGCTTACCTCATGTCCAACAGAGCCAATGCCAGCTGGGTCCAAGACGGACCTGCCAGTGGCCAAGGCTGAGCCCAGAAGAGATAGTAGTAACACCTCTGTGATAACATATTTTAGAAGGCAAAAAAACCCAAAAAGCTATTGCTGAGAATTGTGGGCAGAGAAGAGAGGAATGAGAATATGTGAAAGGAACATCTGTGCACCAAGGTCAGTGAAGAAGGAGGGAGGAGGTGCTCCAGGCATGGGAGCAGAGATTTGCCTGTAGCTCATGGTGGCATAGAATCATAGAATGTTTTGTGTTGGAAGGGACCTTGAAGACCATCGACTTCCAACTCCCCAGCCATGGACAAGGACACCTTCCACTAGACCAGGTTGCTCAGAGCCCCATCCAACCTTGCCTTGAACACCTCCCTGGATGGGACATCCACAGCTTCCTCAGGCAACATAGTCCAGTGCCTCACCACCCTTACTTTTCCCTAATATCCAATCAAAACCTACTCTCTTTCAGTTTGAAGCCATTCCCTCTTGTCCTGTCCCTACATGCCCTGGTAAAAATCTTGCCCCATCGTTCCTGTACCCTATTGCTTCAGGTACTGGAAAGCTGCAATTAGATCACCCCAAAGCCTTTTCTTTTCCAGGCTGAACAATCCCAATTCTCTCAGCCTTCCCTTACAGGAGAGGTACTCCATCTCTCTGATCAACTTGGTAACCTCCTCTGTACTCATTCCAACAGGTCCATGTCCTTGTTCTGGGGACCCCCTCATTGTGAGTTCCCAGTGCCCTCTGTATTTGCAAATGTATCAAGTTCGGTTTTCTCCTTTTGGTTTCTATATATTTCCTCCTACACTATAAATGTAAATGTTTAATACATACAGGGGGGTTTTGTTGTTTTTCTGGTGGTGTTTGGGGTTTCTTAAGAAATAATTTGTAGCTTCTGATTTAGGCATTCCTCTTTCATATTTCCTGTTCAGCTGGGAAGTTCAGCTGCCAAATGCCAGTAATTGCCTGTTTGTTTTCCCAGTAACATCTAAGATTCACTGCTGTCAGCTTTCTTCAGAAGATCTGTGCTTCCATTACTTGAGTGAAATCATTGCAGTGCATATAATGTCATTCATTATCATCATGCCATTTGCCATCTCAGAGACATGATGAGACAAAATGAGGGAATACTGCTTCCTGTCTAAAAAGAAAATTGTAAGTATTTCTTGCAGGTTGGGGAGTTGCTGAGTATATTTTCCAGCTGAAAAATAAATATGTCATGGGGATAGATGGTACTGTTCTTGGCTTTATTGTTCACACTAGGAATTTGTTAGTTTATTAATTCTACTTTCAGTAATAAGCCCCTAAACTCTCAGTGGCTTGAGTGTGACTTGCTGAGATCAGCTATTTACACTAGTCAATGCTATTTGAGAAAAAAAAAATCGAGAGCTGGAGACAGGGATTTCATCCAGACAAAATATTTTGCTTTACAGGTACTTGTAAAATTTGATTAATGAGGAGCTGTACAGTTCCCTTGAGCTACAGTATTTAGACAAGTGGAACAGATGGTATGGTTCTGCTTCTCCTGCAGAGAATAATAGAATCATTTAGATTGGAAAACACCTTTAAGATCATTGAGTCCAACTGTTAATCCAGAACTACAAAGTCTATCACTAAACCATGTCCCTAAGGCATGTCCACAGGTCTCGCCATGAGTCTGTTCCAGCGCCATCTTCCCACAGGGTCATACCTTCTTTCAAGTATCCACCTGCTCCAGTGTGGGGTTGTCCATGGGTTGCAGGTGGATCTCTGCTTCACGGTGGACCTCCATGAGCGGCAGGGGGACAGCTGCTTTACCACGGTCATCACCATGGGTTGGGGCAACCCCCAGTACCAATCCAAGCTGAGGAATTATCTTAGGTTACAATGTAAGACGCAACCAAAATGCATGTATTCTATTACCATCTATGTAAGCTGTTAAAATAAGTGAGGCAATGTTCTTTATCCCCTCTATGACTCATCCCTGATAACTCCCGCCAGGGACTAGCTCTGCTAAATGGGCCATCAAGGCCTCACTGTGTGACCCATAAAATTACATCATCCCACTGTGAGATGCTCCGCCAGGGGGAGGAACCAGGCATTCCTACCTGGACATAATCTGAGGTTTGGAACACCACAGGTGGTCATTACCTACTGGATTCCCAGAGGACAAGAGCTACATAACCACCACTGGACCTTCAGAGGAAGACCAGACCATTCTACAGGATCACTGCTTCAACAGAACCACATCTATCACCTCAAGAGGACTGCAGCCACTATTTAATCGGACTGCGACCACCACCCTGACAGGGTGTCAGGTTGTACTCTGACTCTGTCAGTGTTTCTGTACTATTGCATTTATTTTAATGTTCCTATTAAATTGGAGTTCTGACTTGGAATCTCTCACTGGTTTGCTCTCAAGCTAGTACAGGGATGAACAGACCAAGAGCAGCCCTGTTACGATCCAATCTTAACACAGAAGAGCAAATAAAACTAAGTATGTGTGAATAAAATGGATTGAACCCAGAAAGGTTCAAAATATACCCCAAAACTTGATTAAAACCAAAGGAGGTTAGATGTTGGTGCCCATAAAAAAAATTGATACATTTTATTTAATAGTAAAAGATGCAAAGAGAAAGAAAAAAAGAACAAAAGAGGTGTGGGGGGGGAGGGGGGACAGGGAGAGTGACAGGGGTTAAGTAGAAGCATATCACCCTTCTGAGGGTTCCAACGATGTCTCATTGCTCCCCTCCATCTGGTCTTCTTGGCAGTAAGAGTCCCCTGTCGCCCTGTGCCACCGAAAATTATAGAATCCAATGGATTAATATATGTTTGGGAACATGCAGGTGCCTCCCCTGGGGTGGGCAATTTTGACACTGTCCCTTGCAACACTGTAGATCTGTTGCATCATGCCGTAGTCTGTGGTGCAGGGTCTGGGGACCCCTTTGAGGGGGGTCTTTGATGGGCCATGACACCCCCTCTGCTGTCCTTCACGTGGATGCGGCTTTTCCCGGGGTGAGGGGGCCCCTGCAGGTGGGCTGGTCTGCACAGCGAAGGATGGGTGTTAACTGCCTCTGACCAGAGGCTTTTTTATCACACACCCAAGACCTCTCCTCCTCCCATCTTTGGTGTGGGGGTCTGTGCGAGCCTGGCAACTGATAACCCTGGGGCTGTGGGCTCCACTCTGAAGGTGTTAGGCTTAATCCTGCGAATGTATTCTTCTTCCCTAGCCCAGACCTGAGTCACTTTATCTTATCTCCATCACTGTGCAGTGCAGGGCCTCAGTCAGGATGTGGTGGTCTTCCATGCAGCTTTTGTTATACAGTTCTGCTATAATAGGCAAAAATCCTTCACGACGTGAAGATGTTTAAGCCATAAACTATAACATTGCAGTCTCTGACAAGCCCTGACAAGAAGGACTTGGGGATGCTGGTGGATGAGGGGCTGAACATGCCTTGGCAATGTCTGCTCACAGCCCAGAAAGCCAAATGTATCCTGGGCTGCATCCAAAGCAGTGTGGCCAGCAGGACAAGGTAGGGGTTCTGCCCCTCTACCCCACGCTGGTGAGATCCCACCTTGAGCACTGCATCCAGCTCTGGGGTCCCCAGAACAGGAAGGACATGGACCTGTTGGAGTGAGTCCAGAGGAGGCCACCAAGTTGATCAGATGGATGAAGCACCTTTTCTATGAGGAAAGGCTGAGAGAATTGGGATTATTTAGCCTGACAAAGAGAAGACTTTGGGGTGACCTAATTGCAGCCTTCCAGTAACTGAAGGGGGCCTTCGAGAAAGAAGGAGAGAAACTTTTTACAAGGGCATGTAGTGACAGGGGGAATGGCTTCAAAGCGGAAGAGGTGTAGATTAGATGTTACTGTGGAGGTGGTAAAGCACTAGAACAGGTTGCCAAGGGAAGTTGTGGATACCCCATCCCTCGAGGTGTTCAAGACCAGATTGGATGGGGCTTGGAAGAACCTGGTATAGTGGAAGGTGTCCCTGTCCACAGTAGGGGGGGTGGAACTAGATGGTCTTCAAGGTCCCTTCCAACCCAAACCATTCTATAATTCTATGATTTTGTGATTTAACAGTCTGACAAATGCTGAAAGTGAAGAGTACAAGTTTTTTTCTCTGTCTGAAGGTCTGTCTGTCTATCTATTTGTAGCACTTACCAAAGTTTAAAGTTTCCAAAGTAATTATGTTTAAAGAAACCAGCTTTCTTTATCTTAGAACAGATTTTGGACTGGCAAATGTGGCAGCTATGGCAGATAAAGGAGAACTTGGGCTGATACTGAAATTTGAAAGCAGTAGTCCAATGTGTCTCTTCTGGAAAAAAGAACTAAGGTGACAAAGGGAGTTTGTTGGGGCAAAGCCATCAAAGTTTTAAGGTCTAAGGACATTTACAAAGATCAGTTCTTTATAGCAGTTCCCAACTCAGTTGCGTACATGCCCAGTCCTATTTATGCTAAATATTCTTTCACAAATCATGAGTCTTCTAAACTGCAATAGTCTTGCACAGACTGTACAGCAGAAGATAATGCCATAATGCCTCAGATTTTGTATTACACTGGATTTTTAAATATAAATGACACCTATATAGCTATAGTATCATCAAAAATAATGTTCTGGAAAAAATATTCATGTATATATAGATGTAGTTATATTTAAGACCCCTGAAAAGTTTCATAATATTATAAATGCTCTTTTCATATATTGTTTATGGTTGTTTCTACTTTAAGTGGAAGTAATGGCCTTAGACTCTTGAAATGACAGAATTAAGTATTGCACTTGCAAATGCCCTGGGAAATAGAAGTTACTGTTTTAACTGCAGGTTTAGCATGATCCTTGAGTTAAATTCTGTAGATTTTCATTTTCTTATACTGCTTTGTGAAGGGTTGAAAATCGATTTCACTTCAAACCAACTCACATATGAAACATATATTTGTCTTTTGGAAATACACGAGAAAAGACCTAAAAAGAAAAAAATGAGATATTGTATGCATTTTGAAACTGCTGATTATAAGGGCCTGATTATTACTACCAAAAGTACCATGCAAAAAGTTCTGTAACCAGAATTAGCCAGACTGGGAATTCAAGAACTGCAGAAAGTGCATCATAAATTAACATAGCCTGTTCTTCACTATTAGCAACAATGCTGACTCCAAGCATTTTAATGATGAGCCTAATATCAGGTGCCTTACAGTCTGTGGTGTAATTGTCTTTCTAGATGATCAAAGGGCCTTCCACATGGCTACTAGCTTTCTCTAGTTTAGTAGGAATATGTCAAGTTCTATAAGCAACACAGAGAAGGATCACTTTAGTCAGCTGTGAAAACTGGTGTAATTCACATGTTCACACCTTATTGAAAAGACAATGGATTGCATATATTTTTTTAAGAGAATATAGTTGGACATCAGAGCAGATTGTTATCTTGTTTATATATCTGTGGCAGCTGAATTGTGAATCAGATGGGCTCTTCTGCCAGAGGGGGCAAGGCTCATCGTAGTTTGCTGAGATGATGTATTCAGTCAGGGTCCCATGAGCATAGAGCAAAGAGAGCAGAAGGGTAACAGCAGGCTTCAGGGAGTCTGACCTGAGCAGGTTCAATCATTCTAGAGACTCTCTGCAACAGAGAGAGGAATCATACTAGATTTATTTGTAAATATTTATTTGCAAGTCTAATGGAAAATATTTCAATTTTCAGTATTTGCAGATCATGCTCTGAAACATTCTTTTTTTACTCTGATAAAATCTGGCTTTAGAGATTGCAAGCCTTCAGTGTTTCATTCAATTTAATTGTGTTCCAGCATCCCACTATCCATCACTGTCATCTGAGAAGGTTAGAGTAGAAAAACACATATAAATACACATACCTACCACTCACTTGCCAGTCCCACGTATGACTCTTTGAAACTGTACTTAGTTCAACTCAATAACAGAGTTAAATACAGTACTTTACATGTAATGGCTAAATTGTAGCAGCAAAGTGCAGTGAATGGCAAACAAAAAAGCAGCACTCTCTAAGAAAGGTGATAGGGAACGTTGCAAAGGTCATGGTGGAACTGCTAGCATTTAAGCAAGAACTTTTATCAGCCCAACATCCTTAACTGAGAGAAGCAATATGGAAGGGATTCTTCCTAATCCCATTCAAGCAGGATCTTTAAACATCTCTATGCTTTCTTGTTATCCTCTCTGTTTTCACAATATGCAGGGCATTTTATGTATTTTGACCATGAACCATATATTTGTGTTTTTGCCTCCCTTCCAAAATATCTAGGTTAATTCTTATAAACAAGATTACTTACCATTTGCTTTGTTTTTTCTCCCCTTTATTAAATTTTTTGCTCACTTTTTCCCCATTTTCTTCAAATTAATTTAGTACTTCCTAGAAATGCCATTTAAAAAATAAATTATATACTTTTCCAAAAAACATTTAATTTTTTTTTCCACATAAGCAGTAGAAGTAGTTAAAAAATACATGGTTCATTTAGTTGTCAGATACTTGTGAATGTTCCTGCCTTGGATTCCACAAAGCTCGAGTTTATAAAAAAAGTATTGAGAATACTTTTCTGAATCAGGGTCATGTTAGCTGGTTTTATACAGATTGTGAATTACTCTCCAAACAGAAAAGAAGCTGTTATGTTTATCTTAAACTTGTGAAAGTCTTTCTCTTTGTCTTCCCTGCTGGACAGAATCCCAGAACCTGCAACAGGGAAACTAGGAAATATCCAGAAAAAACTATCACAGAAATTCTTCATTTGCCATATTAGATTGTCTGTTTCTCACTGCTGTCTCTAGAGAGCTTTTTTAGCCCTGCATGATAGATTAGTACTTCCTTAAAAAAAAAAAAAAATTGCTGTTACTGTTTGATCATTTTAAATACAAAGACCTAATTCAGTATTTGAACTGTAAATGTACAAAACTTGCAATTTTATGTAAGTAAAATCAAACTAATGTAATGTAAATTTGAAATGTTTTCTGTCCAACAAACCTAGATCTGTTCATGTGCATATCATGGCCTTTGAAACTTTTGGACTTGCATTTTACATCACACATTTCAGCATTACAATGTTTGAAAAAGGAATTTTCTTAAAATCCCATTTCACAAAGTAAATAATAAAGGTGATCTGGCCTTGCTTGACATAATAACCATAGTCACATGTTTATTGTTCTGTCTGGAAGTATTAACCTGTTCAGTTTACAATCTATCTTTCTACACATAGCTTTTTGGTTAGAAAGAGACACTTATGAAATCAAGTATGCCCTGTACTGCATACACTACAGATTTTAATCCACTGTGACTAGCATTAAGTCTGCAGTTCTTTGTAAATGTTATTTTATGTGTGAAAGAATGATTTGCTGGGAAATGAGGGGAATTACATTGCCTTTGATTTTTTTCTCTTTCTTTGAAATAAATGAGCATTTTTATCTTTTGATTCATTAATCTATCTTATTTTTCAAATTATTTAACATTCAGTATCTTTCTCTTCCCCCGTCCCTTTATTTAAATCAACAAATTATTTTTTGCATGGAAATGCTTTATCCAAACAAGAAAAGGTCTTTCAATTTCTGTGCCAAGAGGCACAGATTACATAACAGTCAAAATGCAGATAAGAAGCCCTCCAAAAAGTGTAAATAATTTGAAAGATCTATTTTCAATATATTTTTAATTTTTAATTCTGTCAGGACTTTGAATCTGTTAAGCTATATTAACTCCTTTAAATACTAAAGATACAGCCTAAATTGCACTACAAATTGTAATGGAAATCAGTGCAACATACAAGGTCTTAAAAGACTTTATTTCCATTGTAGAATTCACTATTTAAACCAGAAATTCTGCCTACAGGACACTTTGGGGAAAAAAATCTCCAGGAAAAAATAGGGAATAATTAGTGGAACCATGTTCATCTCACTGTAAATTTGTATTCCCTTTTCTCAATGCACATGATGATGAAAATGATATTTACTCCTGTCCTCTATGAGATTTAATAAAAAGTACAGTTAATTTGCCTTTTGTTTGCTCAGTGCTTCAGTCCAGCTGAAGAGTGTGTCCATCAGCTCTGTGTTAATTCCTTCTACTCCAGAACAGTAATGTCTGAGTTGGCACCTTATGTCACCATCAAATTCTGAATGACAAATTGGAATTAACTTATCGTTCGGAAAACCCTGTTATTTTAATTCTCTCTTTCCTTTTTGTTTTCCTTTTTCTCTTTTTCCTTCTCATTATTCATTTTCACTCATTCATAATTAATCTTCACTCTTCATTTCTGCCTTCTGTAAAGAATATGTACTTCACAATCAGATTGGTCCTGCAACTCAAGCAATTATGTCTTGGGTGAGAGGAACAGCTCATATTTGGGCAAGAAGACTAACAGTTGGTGGGATTTTTGTTTGTTATAGTTTGCAAATTGTTTTCCTTTGTGATGCAAGACATGTTTGATAAAGGTTAGGAAGATCTTGATGGTGCTATATCATGGCATACTATGACATAAGAGACAGTGAGAATAGGAACGTGTATCACATTTCATGGTCTACATGTCTCTGCTCATGATGTTTTGAGCCTGGTTGTAGCTCAGCATGTCTCCAACAGGCTTAAGAAGAAGCTACCCTGGGATAAAAACATTGTGGGCTGGTCTGTTACGTTCTTGGCCTTATACTTCCCTTAGCTCTTTCATCTGCTTAGATTGACAGAAGCACTCTGTGTATACCTGAACTATTCCTAGTAATAAAGATTGAGTTTCTGACCTGGTCTGAATGAATGCTTAAAAAGCATGAATTTTAATCATGTCGGTATTCCATAACAAATACAGATTCCATTCTCAGCAAACAGGAATATATATGCTGAGTCTGCTCAAGTATTATGGCTACACTTTTGGCTACTGCACATGCTAATGCTCCACAGACTCCCTACTATGTGAGTGCTCAGTTAGCAAAGGAACAAAGTTCCATATTCCCCCCTCTGGTACACCAGGGACTTTGTGTTCCAGCTGGTATGTGACAGCCAGCACTGAAGAAGCGGGAACTGCTTCCTGAAAAAAAGCTTAAAGGACTTTATATAGCACAGTTCTTTGCGGTATTTCCTTTGTGTCTGCTCTGCATGTACAGAACATGACGAAACATTTCACCTACCTGGTACAGCTGAGCACCTGAATGCAACACTATAGGAAAGAACCTTAGCCCCATCATTTTAAACTATCAAGACCCTAGGCCATAGACTCATTTACATATCAAGGCAGCTGGAATTTCACAGAGAGAGCCCTTGCTCCCCTACAAATCCAAGATAAATATAATGGTTAAAAAGTATGAGGCTGTTTGATCTCACATAAAGGACAAATATATTGATGTAGCAGAGGTTACTTGATAAACTCTGCCTGAACTTGCAGAATGGCTGACCCCCATTCTCCTATGGTCCTATGTTATTAATGTCTTTTAATTGTAATTAACATAGACAAATATTTTCTTTCTTCTGTTGCCACAACATCATTGTTATTTCCAAAAACATGCAATGACTGAGACATTTTTATGTTATCAATAGATAGGGCTTCAAGAATAAGAATTATTTTATTCATTTACTAATAATCTGATAGCATACTAGGTAGAAGATGATATTTTTTTTATTAATGCATTATCTGAATATATTTTCTATTGTTCAGCATCACATAATAAATTATAAAATATGAAATGGTAATTTTGTGTTTTATCATTCAAAATAGTGCTGTACATTGCAGTTTTATCCCTTATAATATGGCAATATTTTATCCTTTTCATTTTACTGCATACCTGTCCAATTTTATTAGCACGATACTTCGTAATATAGATACAACTAGTTTGAAGTGATATTGTGACTTGACTATACTGCTGCATGTGCTCTAATGCCTTCCAGCTGGCCTGTTGTCTCTTCATGTGTAACGTCATGTTGCAAGGATGCTAATATTGGATTGCCTATGACCATCTGCAACATCTCCTTTCTCTTGGAAAATAACTCATGCAGCAGGAAACTACTTGAAGGTATCTTAACAGACTTTCTATATTCTTTTAGGAATGAACAATTTAATATTATTAGCTCATATTTTAGTTTGTATTATAACTTCATTTTTTAGTTTGTGTTATTAGTATCAATGATAGCAGCCCACTAGGATCAGCAGTCATGCAACCAGGCAGCATGGAAGCTTGAACTATTTATGCAGATCATATAAACATATTATAAGCATCACAAGTATACTTAGGAGAGGCTTTTTATTTCACACCTTATAGTCCTACAGTAGTGCTATGGCTGCAGTGTTTTCTAAACATTATCTGATATTTCAACTGTAATAAATGAAGACCCGAAATGGAGGCACTGGTTTTGCATGTTTGTTCCAGGATCAGTTTCATCAGAACTTGTGAAGAGAGAAATCACCTCAGTAGTCTTGCTACATATCCCTTTCCCTGATCCAGTGACTGTGCTAGATGACTTTTAACTACAAAGATTACTTAAACTGCATGGTAACTGCTAATGTTTTCCCATGGATCATCACTCATTTCTCCTTGGAAATATAATTTTCATTTGGCTGTATTTTCAAAGACACTTTGTTCTACACATAAGAGTTTGGGAAAGATGTCTGTAAAGCATAGCAATTTTGTTTAATTCTGTCCACCTCTTTAATTATTTAGAATGTGTTAATTCACTGAGAATTTGAAAGGTTAATTGTATACCTACGGTGTATTGTTGACTCACTGGGCAGTCAGAATGTTTTCCTGATCTCTCTGATGCAGGATGTCTTTTGCCTGTCCTTTGCCATTATTTAGCTTTCCAATACAATTTACATTATCTGTAAACATCATCAGATAGTAGTCCGATGTCTAGATAATTGATACAACCACTGAACATTATCAGGTACAATGTCAGTATTAGTAAGGCCTTATCAGAACTGGTAGGGTCTTGTGTCCACTAACAGATTTTCAAACTCTTTGAACATATTATTAACTGATATTTACATTAGTTCTTAATCAAAATAAAATGTAAATATAATACTGAATGTATTCCAAAAGTTTTAGTGTATTACATCTTTTCAGTTACCACTTTTTAATCTTCTTATATAATAAAATCAGTTGTGTTTTACAAGATCCATAAAAAATACCATTCAAATTGCACTCTTCTTTCAATTTATTAGCAATGTAATCGTCTAACAATTTTCCTGTATATCTCTCAGGATTTAAGTCAAACTAGTCAGCTTCTTCCTAGTCAACCTTCTTTACCTTTTCTGAGTACTGACACAGCTTTCTGTCTTCCGCTAACACCAGTGGGTCAGTGTTGTAACCACTGAGCCAGCTGGTCAACCAGAAAACCCCAAAGTGGCAGGGACCAGCTGGTGGAAAAACTCAAGCATTTGAAAATACCTTCTTTACCTGTAGAGAAAAAGCCTCTCCCACAATTCCTTGTGAATGGAATGTAACCTTACCCCCAGACCCTGGCTGATGGAAGCTACCTGTGTGGCTGCACACCTGGCCTGGTCCCCTGCTCCGCCCCTTCCCTCTGCTCACTGGTTCCCCTTCCTGGTCCTGCCTTTGTACCGCCTCTAAGCCCTCAGATTACTGGTTGTGGAACACTATGTAAACCACCAGGCTCCTCCTCTCACTCTCTCTCTCTGGCTGCATCTCCTCTCTATGGATGAAATAAACCTAGCTGTGCAGTTCTGCCACGTGGAGAGCCCTCCTGACTCCTTGTCTCTGGTAATATTGAGCTATCCGGCTGAGGGTGTGGGGTGAGAGGGTTACCAGCGCCTACGGCAGCGCAGGGCTGAAAGGGGAAACTGCTAGCAGCTAGCCTGCACCAGAATTATCCCTCTCCAGAGATAATTTGGGGTACAAAGCAGCTCTCTCCAGTCCCCCCAATAACCCACCACCACACCCTCATAACCTATCAAGCCAAGGATAGTTTTAATAGGTCAGAGTTCTCTTAGGGATTGTATCATTAACATTTTTGAGACACCTAATTAAAAAAAATTCATTAGTGAATCTTTTAAGCTTTTTAACTTAGTGAATGATTGCAACTAGTGGGAGGATTTTTGTTGGTTTTTTTACAAAAAAACAGGGTATTGACTTATACGTCTGATCATACACCAGTGATAAATTCTTGCACATGATAGAGAAGTGTAAGAAACCCACCTGATGTGTGTCACATTGTGGAACTCTCAGGTGGGTAAAATCTCAGATCTGTAACTTGAGAAAGATGTAATTATGCTACCACTGAAAATGGGTAAAAGGGACAAAAAATTATTTCTAGGGTTGTCCTAAGCAGGCTAAGACATCATTTCCATCACTTTCAAGAGTTTTCCATAGTTCTGACATCATAGCAGTGCATGCACTGGTTTTTCTACATTTATGTTCTTCCTGTTTTAAGGCGACATGGAAAAGGATAGAAATAACATGCTACTACTAGCAGTAAAATATTGTATACCTATTACAGTTAAAGAGGTAATGGGATTCTTATGATTGTCAACATTTTTTATTTACTACATGAATGATACTTATTTCCCTTTAGACCATTTGATTTGAACTTTTAGTTGTTGCTTTTGCCTCACAATGAAATTAAATGAATGTTTAGAGAACTGTACTCCTGAATTCTCAAATCCTGTCTTTCTTCTTCAAGTGCTACCCATTTATATTCAAATGTTTTTCTATCTGCATTTTCCTTCTAGCAAATTTTCCTTGTAATTTGTCTTGGCTTTGAGAAGTGCTATTGAAAGGCATTTAAAGAACAATGCAAACATCAGGCACAGTCAACATGTATTCACAAGGGGGAAATCCTGTATAAGTAATTTGCTGTCCTTCTGCAATAAGGTTATCTGCCTAATGGGTAAAGGGAAGGAAGTGTATATCATTCTTCTGAATTTTGGTAAGGTTTTGATACAGTTCCTTACTATATCCTTCAGGACATGTTGACTAACCATGAGATATGTAGGTACATAGTGTACTGGGTGAAGAAGTGGCCAAATGGCAGAGCTCAAAGTGTTATAGAGAATGGAGTTACATGTGACTTTTGACTAGTCACCAGAGATGTTCCTCAGGGATCAGCTCTGGGACCAGTTCTGTTTAATATATTTATCAATTATCTAGATCCAGGAGTTGAATGCACTGTTAGTAAATCTGCTGATGATTCCAAACTGGGAGTGCTGTTGACCCTCTCAAGGGACAAGATGCCTTGCTGAGAGATCTAGATAAATTGGGGCATTGGGCTATGACTGACAGGATGAAATTTAAGAAGTCCAAATGCTGGATGCTGCACCTGGCATGTAATAATGCAGGCACAAGTATACACATGGAGAGGAGTGGCTGGAGAACAGCCCTGCAGAAAGGAATCTGGGGGTGCTGGATGACACCAGGTTCAGTATGAGCCAGTGGTGTGCCCTGGCAGCCAAGAAGGAAAACTCCATACTGAGGTGCATCAAACACGCTCCATACAACCAGCTGGTCAAAAGAGGTGACCATCCCTTTCATATAGGTATTTTAAATATGAATTTTACAAAACTTACAGTAACAAAACCCTTATTTTGCATATTGAAAGAAATTGTAAGAATCAAAGAAAAAGACTGAATCAATGTCAATAAGAATAATAAAAAATCTGATCAAATAAAAAAGCGCTAAGCTAAAACAATGTATCATAAATGAGAGAATGGGGGAACCAAAATCAATGCACCTAAAGTAATATATTAAAAATTTCCCCAGAATGCACTTTCAATAAAATACCGAGCAGCTCAGCTTTTTCATCTATTCCTCTTTTATGAAGTATTAAAAGTATCTTCAGGGGCATATCTGGCAACAAACCTGTCCTTTCAATCTCCATTCTCTCAGCCATCTGGGTTGTTTGATCTTTAGCATCAAACATTCTGAATGAAAGCAAAGGTGCGCTATTCATACTGTATTTCTGTCTTCACTGTCTTTGGCAAATCTTGGACATAATCTGTAGTATAAAAATTGGTTGCATAATGTTACAAACATTTTTACCTGCTTTCTTTTTCTACCTTATTGTTTTCTTCTTCTCTATCTCTGTCTTTTTTGCTTTTGTCTTTTGCTAAAGAAAGTTTAGTGAACAAAGACTATCTTTGTCACAGTGCTGCTGTGAGCCACAGGGAAAGCTAAAAGCAATCTCTTAAATCACTTGATACTCTACAAGTTTGCAGGGTCTTAAAGGAGCAGCTGAGACTGCCTGTTGTGTGTGCTGTTTTCTTCCCTAGCCTTTTGTGTAATTTGGCTTGTTCAATCTTGAGTGAAGATCTGACTTCAACAAGGACAGCAGTAAAACCTACTTTTGACCTCCTCAGTTAACCATTGGGTATAACTGATTCTGCCTCAGGGCAGGAACCAGATGACCTTTCCAGACCTTCTCTACTATAGCATTTTAAAATTTGCACAAAAAAAGAAGCTATTACCATCTTTTTTACCATCTGAAAGACTTTCAAACTAGACGCTTTCTTTCAAAAAACTCTTAGCAGCTGAGGTAAAATGAGAAAAGTGATCATGCAAAACAAAAGCCTTTCCTGAATACTGAGCATTTAAAATACTTTGATGAATTCATGTTTTGCATCTCTAAGAAAATTACAAAGGTTTTTAATGGTGACTTTAGCTAGAAAACAAAGCAGACCAGTATATATTTTATATATATATGATTGTCTGACTACTACCTGAAACATCAAACCACTCAGAATTCCTTTGTGTTCTACAGTGGCCTTGAAAGGACTTGCAAACCTGGTTTTGTGGCTAATGTAAGAAGGTCTCCTGTTCTGTCCTAACAAACTGCTAGAAAAAACAAAATGAGCAGGTACTAGTATTACAGGCAACTGCACAATTTAGAGCCTTGGAGTTTTTTTCAGTCATTCTTTTTAAAGTTTATCCAGAATTTGAGATTATAAAATAATTGCGAAACTATGAACAACTGAAAATATAATTAATGTCCCCTGAGAGGCCTGTTCAGAAAACTCTCTGCTTGTGTAGCCAGCTTCTATGCAAGCAATTCTGGGTAAAAATGTATGCTTATATTATGGAAATAATATGTGCTTGTTGTGTACGGCATGAAATGATCAAAGTAAAATTTCAGATCTGAACTGTTTGATGGAACTTATGGAAGTTTTCCACTGAAAATATAGAATATCACAAAAAGGGAATGCACTTTAATGAAGGTTTTACATGACACATTGCAACACAAAACACAGCTGGAGAGACCAGAGATGGCAATGGTCATAAAAATCCAGAGCAAGCTTATTAATCCAGGAAAAGCATCAATGATAACCATGTTTCCTTTACATGAAAATAGTATCATTGCATAAAGAATCTCAGTAGTAAATGGAGGTTTATGGTAGTGTGAAAGGGAAAAAGGAAATGGGCATCCATTTGTTATTCTAGGATTTTTTTTACTTTGGAATGTACGCTGGAACATAAGTAGAAAGGAACAGTATAATAAGGTTCAAAGACATTATTTCAAGCATAGCAACACTGAGATCTGTGGAAATTGAGGCAATGGACTGCTGTAAAAAATGTTAAAGTGGGTATTTAACTTATTATATCTATATCACTGAAGCACTAGTTTTATGCTTTTCTAAATTTTTGCAGTGCTAGCCTTCTGTTTGATACAAATTTTGCCCTATCAACGGGTTATTTTTTTAACTGAAGAAGGAGCACATATTTGGGTTTTTTTTTCCATGTATCCTAGGTGGCTATGCAAACCAATTAGATTCTACAACTCAAAAAAAAAATAGTAGTAACCTCTAGGCCTAGGTATTAAATCCAGCTCTATAATTTATTGTTCATTTTTGACATCCTAACTATTTATAAAAAAAATCCATGTGCACAGAATAAGGAGCTCTAATCTGCAGGCAGGTGCCAAATCAGAAGAGAGATACCATCCTGCAAAAGTACAGTTGCATTCACATAAAATTTCCTGCTTAGGATTCCAAACAATTAAGTCTGAATTGTGTACACTGAAAAGAGATTAATCCATTCTTTTCTTGAATTTTTGAGAAGTTAATTTTTTATCTGGAATTTTATTTTACATCTGATTCAAGTCCCATGCATAATATCTGGTTTCCAAATACTTCATTAATTCTTCCTCAAAATAATTCAAATTCACTTCAACTTCCATTCTCAGATTGCAAAGACAAAATTATCTCCTGCATAAGTATTCTGCATAAGCTTACCAAAAATTTTATACAAGATTTTGAAACCAATATTCATGACAGAGGTCAAAATAACTTTTTCTGTCAAATGCATGCTGAAATTTTGGAATCCTTAGTATACATCCATATGAAATGCTCCAGAAAAATTTCTGTTTTTCTGTTTGCTGTCATCTTCACTGATTATTGGTGTGGGGCTTTTTAGCCATGCCTGATTTTACAATGAAGAGTTTGATTTTCTATCTATAGTTATTAGAAAGTTGTTTTGATTTTTTCCCCCTCAAATTGGAAGAACCACAATTCAAAACAATGAAAAATATAGTTATAAAAAAAATTATAACTTTGTGTTTCTTCACTGAATGAAGTCTCAACAATACCTTCAAGAAGGAAAAGGGTACTTTATTTAGGTACGAAGAATTAACACTTAGCAAAGTTGAATTCATTAATCACATTGAAAGGTTTCATTTGTTTGAACACACCTAGACTATTGCATCCAGTTTTGGACTTCCATTAGTGGAAGAATGAGGATTTGAATAAACTGGAGTGAGTTCACAGAATGCCAGCAGGATAGTGGTGGCTCTCCTGTAAGAAGTGGAGGGAGCTCAGTTTGAAGCCAATCTTCAAGATAGACAAAAATAAATCTATAAATAATTCTTGGGATTTTAAAAAGTCAAGCTTTTGCATGCTCAGGGAATAAATTAATTAGGCTGATTAGTTTGGGAAGATTTGAGATTTGAATTCAGAGAATGGTTTGGGTTAGAAGGGACCTTAGAGATCATCTGGTTCCAGCCCCCCTGCTGTGGGGAGGGACACCTTTCACTAGACCGGGTTGCAGAGAGCCCCATCCAACCTGGTCTTGAACACTGCCAGGTAATGGACATCCACAATTTCACTGGGAAACCCGTTCCAGTGTTTCCCTATCCTCAGAGTGAAGAATTCCACTGGAGACCTGGAAGAACTCTACTTTTAAGAGAAATGTTCCAACATGATTAGAGCATATATTTGAAGAGGAAAACGAAATACTTGTATAAAAGAGCTTTTCAACATGAATAATCATATGAAGAGGGATTTAATAAGAAGATTAAAAAGATTAATAAGAGATTAAAAAGAAGTGTAAAAGAGATTCATTAAGAAGAACAGAGACAAAAAGAATAGAGAAAAGGGATTCATTAGGAGAATGACAATATTTAAGAGTTTGAATACATTAAAAGTAAATATTTTAAAGGCCTTACTCTAGTATTAGAAACTAAAACACAAACTGGGTTTTTTTACATACTAATCTTTATGCATTATTCTTTTCATAGGCAAAGAGGAGAAACTAGATAAGGAGGCTTCTCTATACTTGGAATTAGAAACCAGCAAAGAAGATCTAGAAATGGCCACAATTTTTAATTAATCCTATTATTAATGGATTTTGTTTTGGGTTTGTATTTTTTGGGGTTTGGTTTTTGTTAGTTTTGTTGGTTTGGTTTCTTTTAATTTGAGCAACATTGTTATGACAAGATACATTATCTGTTTCAAATGTGAAGACCATGATACAAATTCTGGTATGGAAATTTGAAGCAAAATTCTTATTTCTAAGTGTGAAAGGTTTAGGGTTTGATAACATATTCAAGTCAACTGAATGAATTAGCATATGGTTTTGCAAATCTAGTAGAAGCCATTTAAAAGTAAACTGTAAATCTGGTGGTAGTAACTCTGGAGAACAAATGTAGTATAAAGATAAAAAGCAGTGGGGAAAGCTCATGATCCAAGCAGATAATTTGATTATAATGCCATGCAAAGCATTAGAGCAGATTCTGAAGAAGAACTAATTAGGGTCACAGAGGTAAATTGAACTTACAGTACAACATGATTTGATCTCATACAGATTGTGTCAGACTAACTTAATATATTTTTAGATAACTGACTTCCTACAGAGGCTAATAAAGTAAAGCTACTCTACTCAGACTTAAGATAAACATTTGATAAGTTTTCTTGAAGGAAAATTAGCATTAAACATTGTGATTGCAGTGATTAACACAGGGTGTGAAAGAAGTTTGTAGGAGGGACACTCTCCCCAGCTACACTAAAATAGCAAGTCAGGCTGAAGGAAAATCAGCACAGACACCTCTCAAGCATCAGGTTTGGAACTGAGCAGATATACTGTATTTGTTTGTGACACTGAAATGAAAACTATTTATACAGTTGAGAAACAAACTACAAGGTTCTGAGTCAGCATCAAGAGGATCTGTTCATTCTAAGGAAAGGAATCACACAAATGCAATGCAATTTAACACCACAAAGTTCAAAGGTATATTTTCAAGAATTAATAATGAAAATTTGCTATAAAAGGAACATTGTCAGTCTGATGTGAGGAAATGGGTAAAATATCTGGTGATATTTGTTGGAGTTGAGTATGAACTGCAAGAATGATGTAGCCTTGAAACAAGGCTAGTGCTGTTGTAGAATGCATTGAATGACACACTCTTCTAAGTGAAAGAAGAATGCAAATAACCCTACACAAGGCCTCATCTGGTATATTGTGTATATCTCTAATAATTCCTCTCAGGAGTGATTAATTTAAACTGGATGAGATTTAGAGAAGAGATATGAATAAAGGAATGGAATATTTACCTTACAAAGAAAAGATTAAGAAGGGCTCTGTTTGCCTAGCCTAGCTGTGGAAGGTTAAGAGGGGATATAATGACTTTTTATAACTACATTGAGAGAGGATATATCAAGGAAAGAAAAATCCTTTAATTTTAATAATAATATTAGTACATGATAAATGGCTATGAATAAGTTTAGACTGGATATTATATAAGGTTTCAGATCATTTGGCAAGTGAACTTCTGAAATAACCACCTGAATCGCTTGTTGAGGCAGAGAATCAAAATCGCTTTAAAGTGCAGTTTGTTAAGCCTAGAGAGGCATTGGAAAAAAATTCCCATAGATAGGAATACGTTGTGAAATTGTGGTTTACTGCCTCTGCGAAGTTTAAAAAAATTATGGAAAGATGTTGGGAATTTTTTTTGTTATTTTTGAGGGTTTTTTTGGAAGTCATATGTGTTTTATTGCATAAGGTAGAGTTCACTGCCTGAATCAGCTGCCTGTTTACACTGTGGATTATATTGATTGTCCAGCCTGGAGTCACAATGCTTTTTTTTTTGAGATCGGATAGTCAATGACTGGTAAGGATTCCTTTGTTTATTCTTGATTGTTGGGAAAGATTTAGTTTAAATAATAGTTTAAGTAAAAATATTATGAATTATATTCATAAATACCTGAATTGACCTAGTTTAGCCCTGATCTTTCCCCTTTCTGTAGCTCATTGGAGATGTAGGATTTCGTGGTCTTCTACTATATATTTTGTATTTATTCAAGGTATTGAGGGAGGCTTTGGGGTGGTAGTGGTGCTCCTTTATGATGTAATTGTTTTGTGGGCCCTTCCACACCCAGCATCTAAGGTATATTAGTTTTGCCTAATTTTAAGCATCTTTATGCCTGAGCAACTCAATCTTGAAATCTTGCCTGTCTTTTAGTCAGTAGAAAGAAACAGACAGTGTTTTATATGTTTTAATGTATCCATATAGTTACCTCCTAGACAATTTGAGCAAAGAGCTTCTTCTTTTATTATTTTGTGCTTGAAATATTAGAAGACAGGGCTGAAGAACCCAGAAGGTTCTCTCCACAGCTATTGTGCTGCATTCCTAACCAATGGAACAGTAACATGCCCTTTGTTTCAGAAGAGTAGAAAGAACTTGAGTATTAGCTCATGTAGCATGGTGTAAGAGACAGTGGAGGTAGCCAATATTGGGCAAGTCTCCGGTGTTCTAATAAAAGCAGAAAAGTGGAGCATTGGAATGTCTGTAGCACTCTGATGTGTATTGCTCATGTTTTTGATTTCGTACTATCACTAAACTTAATTTCATGGTAATTTAGTTCTTTTTTTCACAGTCCTTTTAATTGATTATGTATTATAACCCTGAAAAAGTAGAAGAGAAAGGAGGGCTGCCTGGAATCATAGAAAGCAAGACTTGCCTGATTGGGCTATATACTTGACTTTATTCTTATCTGTCCCTGTCTAGCAAATATCTTGCCTGTTCAGTAATTTCAGGCAAGGGATAAAATGTCTGAAGAGTTGAAATTTCTATGACTGTTAGGAAAACCAGATACGATATGCCGTGCGATAAAAATCAAAATCAGTGTCTTTAGTTAGAAAGTCAATTGTAACTAATCTCATCTATTTCGTAAGACAGCTTATCTGTTTTCAATATATATTGCTTATTTTATTTCTATATACTGGGTTTGGATGGGATAAAATTTTGAGTTAAATTTATTCAGGTTAGCCTGTATGATGCTGTGTGTTCAATATGTGGCTAAACCAGGGTTGATAACATACATCAATATTTTGGTTACAGCTGAGCAGTGCTTGCACAGTATCAAGACCTTCTCTTCCACGCGCTGGCTCCACAGTAAAGTGGAGGTGGCCAAGAGACTGGAAGTGAACGTGGTCAAGGCAGCTGATCCAAACTGACAAAAGGGATGTGCAATATCAGAAGATGTTGCACTCAGCAATAAAAACTCAGGGAAAGTAGGTTGAAGATGGGACATTTATGGTTATGGCTTTTATCTTACCAAGCAACTACTATGCATTTGGAAGCCTCACTTTCCAGTAGTTGTACTTCTGCCTGCTGATGGGCAGAACTGAATTAATTTCTCTTTCTGTTTTGCTTGCAAGCACAGCTTTTGCTTTTGTTATGAAATTGTCATTACTTTGATCCATGAGTTTCAACTTTCTTCTATTTTTCTCTCCATCTTCATTTTTCTCTCCAGTAAGAGGGGAGTGAGCAAAAAAGAGGTTGGGAGTTTGATTCACCAGGGTCAATCCATCAGATCCTAAAAGTGAATGTATTCCTCTGAATCAACTATACCTTTATATTGACCAGCTGACAGGATGCAGGAAATGGAGACCTGGAGGGAACAGCAAACTGCCAACAAGAGACTGAGAGAGAGAGAGAGAGGTGAGAGTACTGTACTCAATAAACAGAACTGACTCTGATACACAAATGTTATTACTTATCTACCCAGTGAAAGCTGTGTTTTAGTGAACAACTTCAGTCAAACAGCACAACCGTAAGAAAACAGGGAAAACAGATTCTAATTTTATATAGACTTGTAGTTATTAATGGGACTGATATCAGAATAAATTCAATATTCAAAATTGTAGATATAGTTGTTTTCCAGTCCATTTAACAAATATTTGCATTAAGCCCAACCAAAAAAAAAAAAAAAACAACCAAAAAGAAAGACTGGGTACATCAAAATACTTCTAAACAACTTAGATAGTTTCATTAATCATACTTACTTCCATTTTATACTTAAAAAAAAAAAGGAGGAGTCATGTGATAGAAATGCATGCCACAAATATTTATTTACTTGAAAAAGATGATTCTCCCTAAATTCCCTGAAGTCAGAGAGAAGATGATATTTTGAAACTTAGAGAAAACATATCTGCTAAGAACTCAAAAACAAACCAAAGAGACTCTTGAAGAAAGCCATCAGCCCCAGAAAGGATGCTCTCCCTTACGGCATATCCTGCAGGGAAGGGATGACATTACCATGAGTAGAGACCTACAGAGTATTTCTTGTACAAATTAAGAAGTATATTCTAAAACAATAAAATATCACCACAGATTAAAATTGAAAATATAGGATTAAAATATCATACATTAAAAATATCATCCCATTGGGCACTGTAACTTCACAGTACTCCACTGAGTGTAAAAGATTTGAACCTCATTTTCCACTGTCTTGTTTTTGGAGATTAATCAAATCATTCGTACCCTTTTAAATACTTTTAGTGTGTGAATTATCATTTGGCTTATAGCTAATCCATTCTTCTGTATAAAAACAAAATAATGTAATTCCATTGAACAGCAGTAAGTATTTGTGATCATCAGTAACCAAGAATTTATGAACACAAATACATGAAGAATCTAAAGAATGCTCTAAAGTTCTCTTAATTTTCCAGAGTTGCACTTACTTGAACAGCAATCTGGGTATTATTTGGCAGCAGCAAGTTATTATGAAGTCTTTCGTTAAGCTTCCAATTAAAGAAAATGATCCTTATAATATACTGCAAATTAAATGTTAGTAAAAGTGTGCTAAGTCTCTATTATTTTTAGTTTCTACTTATGCAGAACAGCTGGTTTTCAGACTCCTTGCACAGAGCCCCAGAGGAATCCAAATCTGTGCACAGTTCTATTTCACCATCTTTTCCAGATAAAATGAGTTTCAGCCTGTTCTTTGATCTAACTTCGAGTGGAAGGCCAGAGAAGACAACATTTGGGGGGAATCTGTTTAGGTAATTCCTGATACTAGTCCTTGGTATCTCTAAAATTGTGACAAAATCTTTCCTTCCTAGTGAGAGAAAGGAGAAGCAGAAGAGATATTGGGTGATGTTTCAACAGCCTGAGGGCGGAGATGATGGGATGTAGAACCAAAGCCCAGTAGGAGCATCATGAATCTCCGGCTTTTGATCCAATTTGTCTTCTGACTGCAATGACATCTAAAGGAACTGGGGGGGAGAAGAGGCAGAGGAAAAGGCTGATGGCAGATTTACAAACATTTACCATCACAGAAGTCTAATATCACAGGAATATAGGCTTAAAAGGAACACTTGCATGTTTAGATAATGGCTTATGTTAGTGTCCAGGTAATCTGGGTTCTGTTTCTTTTGCTCAGAATCATTTATGCAAACTGCTCAATCCTTTGATTTTTCTCTATCTGACCTACAATGGGGACACCCTTGTTAATAAAACCTTCTTGTAACTCCTGGTGTGTAGCAATGCAAATGTAATTTTCACTGCAGAAGATCTTTTATGCCATCTAACAAATAAGAAAATAGGAAAACCAGAATTAATTCTGATCAAATGCAAATAGATACACACCTACCTATGATTAATTTGCTCTAGTCATATCATGCCTCTGGTCAAGACACAATAAAAGACTATACATTTTCTTCTATCCAGATGTTTTTCTTTCTATTCGGCTCAGGTTGAAGCACAAAGAAGATATGTTCTGCTTTTACTTACCCTATTATATATATCACAACATTCTCATAAAACTTAAATTATTTTTTTCTGAGATTTTAAGTATCAAAACATCAAGGGAGAAGGGAGAAAAGGGAGAAATAATGCCCTTTTAACACCAATGTACAGAAATGCTATATTTGCACTGTCAGTTTTGACTAAAATTTATCTTTTTATTTTAAACTCAGTTTCAGATTCACTATAAGCTCCCAATTTAATGTGAAGCTTGACTACATCTAAATCCTTTTTTACAGAATAAAAATATAATTTTTGCCTTCTTCTATAAACATGTCTGTATTTATTCATGACATTCCCCAACTAATATATTTCACCTGATAGGCATATTAAGACTTTTTAACTTTTTAGAGTTATCATACTCTTTCATCTGGTTTGAAACCACGTTTAATGAGGGAAAATAAGTCCTATTTGAAGTGTAATAATAAAAAGTTTTATGACATAAAGCCTCTGCACTTACTATTCATTAAAATGAGGTGATTCCAAAATGTGGAAAAATGTGTGTTTATTTCCATCAGATGTTGAAGATTAATTTTCTGAAAAGCAAAACTCCTCTTGTGTGAAATCATAAGTTTATTAATCTAGCTTTGTGTTTTATATGTGTATCTAATAATGCTGCTCTGCATGTTGCTTAGGATATTTTCTATTCACTAAAAAAAATAGTTGAGATAAATGATTTGCAAATCCCTGTTTTATATTAAAATTCTCAGAGTATTATTTCTCTGAATAATTTAAAAGATTATTGAAAAGTGATCTTCTTATCACTAATAATAAATTTCTCCTTGGTGAATCATTAGTAATTCAGATCTGTCAGTTAGTGGAACATAGGTATTTAAATTGATGCAAATATTTTAATTTATTCTCACTTAATAAACATCTGATTTATTAAAGAACAAACAACTTGATAATTTTCAGTTAAATCTATCTGAGGGATTTTATTTCTTAGAAAGGCTTTGTACTGCCCTGAATAACAGCCATGCAGAAGGTAGGTGTCAAGTCTCATAAAACTTGATTTGGCATCTACATTTGAAAGTGAAAAGAAATATTGCATTTATTAGAAGTGGTACCCGATCTGATGCTGAAGAAGAATATACAAATAACTTTCTAATTTATTTTAGTCACTAAAATGATACACTAATTGGGAAATGCAGAAAGG
Organism: Struthidea cinerea; assembly: GCA_013397865.1. Lineage (NCBI taxonomy): Eukaryota > Metazoa > Chordata > Aves > Passeriformes > Corcoracidae > Struthidea > Struthidea cinerea. The sequence continues at coordinate 860,986 of VZTI01005613.1, read as the reverse complement.
AAAAATTGTGATGAAAACACAATCTTCAAATAACATGTCTATGGTCTTACTGAGATTAACAGAGTATTTGTGCCAAAAGGTACAAATAAATTACTTTAATTGTCTGTGCCCACAGAACGTTTTGGGGTTACAGCATATGCTTTAGCTCAGAACTTGTTCTTCCATCTAGATATTTCATATTTCCAAGCATATTTATAGGAAATTATTTCATTCTGATGTCACCATGACCAAATCACCTAACTTTTAATTTATTTTCTAGTTACCCAGAGCGTAAGCATTTATATTTTTTTCTTCACAGAAAACTCACCTTAAAAACCTGTTCTTATCCAGAAATATACTGGTAATACTTAGGAAAATTGTGTTTCTGGAAAAGTCTAAAATTGGCCCACTTCAAAATATTCTGCAGAGTTGTTGAAACCTGTTTGTACTACTGTCTGTTAACCTTAACGGGGGAGAGATAACAGCTTCAGATCTGGTTCATATAAATTATCAGACAATGGAAAGCTCCAGAAATGTCTGACCCCTTTATTAAAGGGCAGTAACAATTTAGATGTGAAAATGCCTGAAGGGCTTTTAGGGCTTTAGGGTTGTAAGGTTTTTAGCTTTTGGGGTTTTCTTTGTTTATTTCTCTTTTGCTTCCCCAGTACTCTTGGCAACAGGCTAAGTAATTTTTTCCAGTACTAAAAAATAAACTTCGCATAAACTTCACTTAGTAGTGTATATACTCAGTTTAAAAGCATGGATAGCTCTCATCTAAAGAGTCCCAAAGCTTATATCCTCTGTGATAACAGGTGGAAGAATCTCATCTTTAAGAAATGATGATCATCTCTGGGGAGCTCTGTAGGAGATATATATGCAATGAGCATGAATGCTCAAAATCGATTAAAGTGAATGAAAAAAATCTCACAAGACACAGTGGGTTTTGTACATAACAGGTAAGGAGAGATCTTTAGAGAAGGTAAAACTTTTGGCTTGAGGAGAGCTCTGACATTTCTTAGCTGTTGAGAATTTGTACAATAATATTCAAAGGAACTTAGGGAGCAGCCACTGCAAAAGGATCAATTTTTATTCAACCACTTGACCTCTAATAATGGAATACTATAACTTTCCTCCAATTTAAAATGAATATAGCATTCACAGTCCTTTATCAATGCCATGGTTTGACGCAGCTCTTACTGCATTTTCTTATGTGTTTTATTTGTAAGTTGCCTGTTTTCTATTTGTCCTGATTTTAAAAATCATGTAGACTCTAAGAATGGAAGTATATATGAAAGTAAATAGTTTTTTAAACTCTAAATGTTGCTTTCATAAATACATCCTACAAATATCCCCTCTTGTACTGTTGGGGAATGCATTTAAAATGAGATGAGACATGCAGAGCAGAAATATTCCCAGCTCTGCACAGCATAGAGGAGATAGAAATAACACACATTTCTACAAAGACTCAAACATTGCTGGGAGGATGAAAGCCAAAATAAGTCACTCTCTGCAGAAGCATCAGTACCGTTTATATGTGCTGTCAAATAGTTCTTTACTGAAAATCTGTAAGAAATCCCTGAAGTCTGAATAATGTCTAAAGTGATTCTGACCACCAGTGATCTTGGAAGAGGGAAGCTCAGGGTAATCGTATTAAGGGAACTATGAGCAAGGACAGCATAAAACATGGAATAAACATCTACATTCTTTTGGATAACCCCAGGGAAGTAATTTACTTTTTAAAAAAAAAAGTGAAAGATGGGATTGAAACCCCAAACACAAAGATGCAATCGTTTCTTCTATGGGTTGCTGAGAGAAAAGGTAGACACAGCTCTAGAGGAAGTGCAGTCCACAGTCTGTTGAGCTCCTGAGACGAAGATAGTCCAAGACACAGGCAGTAAGAGAAAATAATTTGCTACTTGAATGACACTGAGTTTAGGGACAACATAAGTAAGGTCTCTTTTCTCACCTATCTTCACTTTTGCTTATGAAGAAAGATATTTTACAGGAAAAAATCCCAACAACAAACCAAAATTGAGTGCTCTTACTATCAGTCCTTGAAAACACTGCAACCTCTGTAGCTTTAATGTCTTGCTTTCTTCATCATTTCTTTCCTCTTCAATCTTCCTGGATAATGTTTATATCATCCTAACAATGCTTAGTGCAATAGACAGAGTGTCATTTGGAATAGAATGTCAGACTTTGTTCCTATTATTGAATTCCTCAAAAAAAATTCTAAAAGTTAACAGAAAGACAGAACAGTAGTGAGTAATCTTTTAGAAAAGTGCTTAGTGAAAATTTTGTATTTTAAATTCTGCTCCACAACAAAGCAAAATTTTGTGTTATAGCAGAAAACTAAGATCCATCCATAATTGAAAAATATAGAGCAAATACATTTTAGCTGTAAAACCAAGTATTAGAACTTACTGTTTAATTATAATATGAATAGTCCACTTACTAGACCATTTTACTTTCTCTCTCTCTCTGGCATTTGAAAATATAGAAAGCTGGCCACCTATTTTCTGTCCCTTGTTTTGAAACGCCTAGTTTCTATTTACAAAATAATTCTGAAGTTATTATTTTTAATAGGCTTTTTTAAAAATGTGGAATTTGGTTGAAAAGCCAAATAAATTTAAAATTATTTTCAATCCATTGGTTGAGATGCTCCAAGTATTCAAAAATGTTAGTGGGGCACAGCCAGTCTAGTTCTTTACATAATTCTGTCTTTAAATATTAAGTGGCACATATAAATACCAACATAAATACATGAACTTTATACAATGGAATTTTTAGAACAAGTCCTGAGTCATGAACACACTATAGTTTTATTAATATTTAAGAATTTGAATTAAAGGCCAATGGGATTAATTTGTAGAATGGAGAGATGAGATGTTTCTTAAAGGATACCATTTTCCTTAGAAATATTGAACACTTAATATCATGATCAGTCTACCCTTAGAAGATAGAGGATGAAAAAAGAAGGGGTTATCAAGTTGTCATTGCCTAAATAGCAAATCTGAAAGTACTTAATAAAGTTGCACAATATTTTTTTTATTTAAAAGCATTATAACAGTCTGTTTCAGACAGCTCATTCACTTGAAGTGAAATCATGTCTTCTGAAACACAAAAATGTCCAGTGTGCTGTAAGACTGCATTTTTTGTTGACTCAAAATTCCCATTAGCATTGTTATATCAGGAATATAAATGAATCATGATACTCTTGTCTGTTCTGTACTAAGCAGTTAATAGTCTTGATTCTCAGTAAATCTGTAACATAAGTCTGAGATTTATCTGACCAGACCACAGTTATTCCCAGTTTGACAGCTAGTGCAGGATAGTCTTCAAGGCTTTCTTTATCACCTCTGGAGCAGCCTCTTTCCTTTGGACACTTCATCATGTTTTCTATTAAGCACCAAAGCCATGGAATAGGGAGATATTCACTTGCCATTACATGCAGAGAAACCATTTGTGACTAGTTTAGATTTCTACATCTTACTTTTTTTGACAGCTGTTGTTGGGTCAGTCACATCTTCAGTATTTTTAGGTTTTCTTTTCTAGATATTTTAAAAACACTTTTTTTTTTGAGATAATAATGAAAAAATTAAGCATATGAATGAGTAATAATTGGAAATATTATTGCAGTGACAACTTTCTAGTAATGTAATGGTCATTACATTTTGTTTCTTGTAGGCTAAGGTGCTTCCCTTTTTACCATTCCAGACATAAATGTGAGTTTCCTTGCCAAACCTCAACAGGATTACATCAACTACCTTAAGAGAGAATTGAGAAAAGCTTTTGAGCCGTGAAAGACTTTAAGTGATGATATTTTTCACAACCAAGAGAAAAGGTAAAACAAATGCAGTACCAGAAGGCAAACAAAAATTCAGAGTTCTTTCACCAAAATCTCTGTGCTTATGTTTTTGTCTCATATCAAAGAACTGCTCAGAAAAATCTGTGCTCCAGGAATAATGCATCTCTGACTGTTTAATCTGGGAATACTAGTCAAGGTTCCCCCCTCATAGCTGAAAAATATCTCAGAAATCACTCTTTACAGACATTATTTAATAATCTATTACTCTATTTCATCAATAAAAATTCAACTAGATTATAAGGAAGAAATTGCTATACTAAGGAATACTAAAGAAAATGGTGAAAGGGAAATGGTGGAAAGTACTGAGTTCAGTATTGCTGTTGAAATGTTTACTGAATAACTATGTGCTCTGAGCTTTTTCAGTTTCCTTTGTAGCTGAAAATAACTGGACAAAACTACTTAATCAGCTAGTGATTCTTTCAAAGTGCTCTTTTCTGTTACAGAACTGATTAACCTGTAATGGACATTTTCGTTCAGGAAGCAGAGTTCTGTGAACAATGTCTTTTCAGGATCAGATCTGTTTTGTGCCCTGCTTGGCCTTCTCTTCTTACTTGCTAAAGAGACCTGAAAAGAGGCAATGTTTCAGTTGCTTCAACAACATTCAACAGTGCTTGGAAGACACTTCAACATGCTCAGTTTTTATAAATAAAAGTTTCCAGGGTTAAAGTTTAGAAGTGGTAACAGAAAAGTGCACTAACAAACAGGAGTACAAAGAAACAGGAACTATGGCAGAATTAGAACCCCTTTAAAGTTTATCTTAACCTTCAGGGCAGCTTCTAATCCTCATCTAAACATGTTTTTGTTCATCTCCCTGAAGTTCTCAAAGGATTCTCTGGAATGAAAACTGCAAACAGATTTGAATTAGAAGTTTGTATTACTGGCAAGTCTAAAAGAAATGATGTCATGTTCATGGCTCAAACCATGATTTTTATGTCTGCAAACTTTGCATTTGTTTGGAAAATGGCCTTGCAGCCCAGCCCTTTTAGAAGATAAGGAAGGTAAAAAAAGCACACACACCATCCAAATACAAGATTTAGCATGTATTTGCCAGATGAAAGCAAGCAGGATCTACCATTACAAAATATCAGTTCTGGTTGAAACTGAATGCTCATAAATTAATTTGCTTTATATTTATATCTCATGGCATTGTTTGTATCAGTTGAAAATCACCAGAGAAAACTGGAGGAAAAGGGGAGAGGGCAAATGAAAAGAGAATGCTAAAATCTTTCAACTGTCTTACACCTGCTTCAATTGATTTTGTAGTAAAACAAATCACTTCTGCTAAATTACATATATACTACTTATCAGTTTCTACTCATGAATAATTAGTATTCCTTATAAATAATGATTTTAATTGTAACGGGACATTTGCTTACATTTTAAAACTTGGATTAAAATGAGGTTTGCGTGACTGGCTGGATGCCAATAACTAAATACTCTGTACATTACAATGACTCTGAACTCTTCATAGTCCCCAAGAGTTTCTCCAAGGTTGTCCCTGCATAGACTTGGGTTGACAAGATCCTTGAGGTTATCTTTGCCCAGGTTCAAATCAATACTGTCAGGTCATTTGGCCATGGTTACAGCAGGACAGTATATGAGGTTCCTTTACTAATGCCTGCATTACTAACTGGGTGAAAAAATCATGCCCTTAAATCAAAATAGTTGTATCAGTATGGTCCTACCTATTGCTTCTTTTCAGTCCTTCAAACAGTGATGCTTCCCTTTTTCCCCTGAATTCAATGACACATTTTTAGCAATTTCTTTCAGTAGCAAACAGCAAATGTTGTCTTTTCTTGTGATATAGTCTGAAAGAAGTGTATACATAGATTTGCACAGCACAGTTTCGCCACTGGGCTTTGCAGAAGGAAAGCAATTGCCTGAGGAGACTGTGGGTCGCAAAGCTCCTTAGATTGGGTAACACCAACAGAAAGACCCATTACTCTAAAACATTGAGAGATTAAATTGCGGGGTAACCTGCAGATGAGGTCAGGTGAAGGGTTTTCACGACCCCCAAACTACAAAGCATTATCTATGGTCCTGGGGTTATAACAGCCAAACACTTAGATCTTTCTCCCAGCAGGGTGATGGTGGTGAGCCACTTCAGTGAATGGCATAAAAACATCTTGACATTTTTTACATGACTACAAGGCTGGTTGTTGCCCAAAGTAGCTGCTTCAGTTAATTTGGTTTTTTTCTTCTTTGATCATCTGATTTATTAATGCCAGATATAACCAGACCTTATGATAAAAAGGTCAACATTTAATGGATAAAATTAACACAAAATTGTGTACTCTAACAAGATCATTACAAATATTTGTAAACTCTCAGTTTTCCTCCAGAACTGCAGCAGCCCTATTGTTGGACAGTTATAACAGGTATATATGCCCCAAAAATGTTCTGAACACGACTCACAAAAATTTTGTAAAGCCCATAATTTTTTAAGTAAGTTAAAGATAAGGTTACATGTAAGTGCTTGTTAAGTGTTTATTAGCAAGAAATGGAAAAGACGTTCTTCCCCGAATTAGCCCAGTCTTCCAGCCTCACAGTGGTCATACTATTTACAAGTGTGATCTTTAATTCAAGTTATTCCGAGGTCATGACTGAATTTCTCTGCCAGAAACCTTTCCAGTCAACCTTAGGAAAGCATACAAATTACTGGAAAGGCAAAACAAATAATCAGGGGACTAAAATGAGTTCAAGCCTAACCAGTATTGAAGAAAGTACCCAGAGAAGGTAGGAAAATCCATATACAAACCTCTTTTATTATACCTCCTCTGAAGTTTGCAGCAATAGGAACTGGAACTACCTCATCATTTTAAAATGAAAGTAACTGCTGTAAAAAAGTATCACAAGAAAAATAAAACTATCCACAGGAAGGCATAGAAAAACTCCAGCACAGACATTATATAAGCAGTGTAAGCAATTTATTGAGTTATAAGCACAAGCCAGAAATGGTATTACCGTACCTCATTGTAAACTTGAGGAGTGAATGAAATTCATAAAAATTTATAATTCTGTAATGTTTATCTAAATTGCTACAGAGCACAGTGCTCAGTGACAACAGATCAAGGGTGTTGGAAGTATTAGCATTATAGCAAAAACATAAACTGGTGAGACTTTTAACTTGCTTCTTTCATAAAATCCTATTTGATGGCAATAGAATAGAGGATGCAGTAGAGGACAGTTGTTCAAAGACAAAAAGAAGCAGTCAGTGCTGAGGAATCAAGGCAAAAATGTTTAGAAAAGATCTAGAAAATCGAACTTTTCTGGACATATAAACCTGATCTGCTCAAACATGCATAAATACATACTCATAAAATCTATAGATATTTCCGTAAATAACTGCAAGAAAGTGACTTTTACTAATAGCACATGATAGCAAAACCAGATAAAATACCTCTATATCTAACTTTACTACATCTATATTTAATTGCAAAAATTGTATTAAAACTGTGAATGTAATAAAAATTCTTGATATGCTGTAAAACACTGGGACTCCAATTTTGTGGGAGGAAGATCAAATGCATAATGCAATTTTATGAAAGCAATGTAGCTAACAGCAGTTAGTGCTGATCCCAGGGACATAAGATATTCTTGTTCAGGTGCTAAAACCTTCCTTTGAAACAGTTCTTTATGGAAGGAATTGTGCTGAAGGACTTATTCTATTTTTACTTTCTTACTAATCAATATTGTTTCATCTCATTTCTTTCCTGAAGGTAAAAAAAAAAAAAATCTCCTGGGTTGTGGATAATTACAATGGGCAAAGCAATAGTGTGCTGGTTTATTGCTCAAATAGTAAAGAAATAATGCAGGATAGCAATAAATACCAGTACATTAGATGTGCTTTGCACAGTAGCAACAATTCCAATGAAAGCTGAAGGTTTGAAAACTTAAAACTGATCTGAATAGTCCATGAAGAGCAAGTCAGCTATTCTAAATTTAAGGAACAATTTATTTAGAAAAGGACACTGGGAAGGTGAAAACATATTTCTTAATGTTTGCTAAGGGCATTTAACAAAACCTGGAAATTTGATACAAAAATTTTTAAAAAATAAACCATTCATTTAGTAGCCAGAACTTGATAATCTATGATTCTACATTCTGAGGTACCTAAATACAGCTAACATGCTAAATATCTGCTCCTCTACCTTTTTAAAACTCAGATTAATCTAAAGGAGTTTGGATATTTCCAGTAATCTTTCTGAGACAAAGGTTTGTCCCTATATTGTCTGCTCTTGCTTGAAGAGAATCCTGGGAGAATTAATATGAAGGATAAGTAACCCTGTCTCAAATTATACAGAAAGACGTGAATCCTAAGCATTCTCCTGGAAATTTGTAGTGACTAACACTGACAGAATCACAGAATATTCTGAGTTGGAAGGGACCCACAAGGATCATTGTGTCCAGCTCTTAAGTGGATGGCCCATACAGCGATCAAATCCACAACCTTGGCATTAGCACCATGCTCTAACCCACTGAACTAATCTCAGTGGCTTACTTCATCAAGTCATAGAACTGACCATGAAAATTCTTCTTTTGATTATTTATTTTGAAAGATAAATACAGGGACAGAGAGATAACCACTGTGAACATCAAATATTAGAACTTTAATAACTTGCAAACGTTCAAGTGAGCTTCACCTGCAAGTCCTTTGGTATCTACTAGGTCCTGGGGAACAGTTTGCATAAACCAATGTTTGATGGATTAGTATCAACACTGTGTAATTTAAAGTAGCTTTCATCTTGGGAAAATGCAGAAAATGACATAACTTCCAAGTAGTATCGTGAAAATCAAAAGAATAAGTACTGTATTTCAATTGACTTACTCTAGTGTTTTCAAAAAGAAGGCACTGATTTGTTTATCTAAAATAAAAGTGTCTAGAGGAATAAAGAAGCTTATGTTGATTTCATTTTACAGAGGTTGGAAACACTTTTGATGTTTAGGAAAGTTTAATTTGTTAATCCATCTCTCTTTATTTCGCCAAATCTACTGAAAATGAGTTTCTTTAAAAACAATTTTCGCCACTTACATTGGCTTGCTAGTATTAAATTTTCTCAGTAATTTTTTCCAGTAATTTTTCCAACTTTTTTCTAGAACTCACTCTTCATAAGCTTCTACGGCCTTTATTCAGACAAAAGGTCTCTGGAAATGATAAACAATAGTTTTGTGATCCTCAAAGGGCAGCAAAAGAAAAATATAAGCAGCTCACTTGGGCAATCCCTTCACTTCATAGAAGACTGTTCAGATTCAAGAAGACCATGGTTACTGCTCCTAACAACAGCTATAAATCTAAGAGAATTAGTATATAGATGTCTTCATCCATCACAAGTGAGAAATCAGTTGTCAGAATGGTCAGTGCTGTTTCCTTAGTGTAACTTGATTTAATGCCACGTCACTTAAGGTCAAGGAAATTTAAAGGCTGCCCTGAAAACAAGTGTGCTTACTTTCTCCAGAACTGTTGAAATGCAAAGCTTGCAACAGTCACCAATGTCCACATAAAGAGCTGGTACAGAAGAATTATTTGGCTTTTCGTCTACTTATTGCTTGCTTATTTTGGAGAAAACTATAACCACTGTTTATGTAAAGCAAGGAAAACTTGATGAAGTTTAAAATGTCAAATAGCAGAAAATCCTATGGCTACTAATAGTCTGGAAGATTCATACTGGACATTTTTTTGTTGCTCATCCAATTTAAAGACTTCACCCTTAGCCTACCCTGTAGCTACTTCCCTAAATATTTCAAAAATATCTGACCTTTACATGGATATTGCCTGATCTTCATTCATACTGACATACACTCCTTCCCAAGTGCAATATATTTTACTATGCTTTTCTGATTTAATACACTTATTTATAGTTTCTTCTTAAGATACTAAAGATCTAATTAGACCCATTTCTCAGATGATTTTTGAGCTTGTTAGTCAAAATAATTAATAACTATGCTTAATTAGCATCTGGTTATAGAGACATTTGCTTTCTTTTAGCTTTTCCTTAAATTCTTAAATTTCTTTGATGAGGACCTAGAGTTCAGATGTAATTTAAAAAATGCAGTCTTGCCTCTTGGCTGGAGAAATATTTTTCAGAGAAAATATTTTATTCTGATTCCAGTGTTTAAAAATCTGTTTTGTTTCATTCCTACATCTTTATCACCTTAATTCACCTATTTTCTGTTAAAGGGTTAATTATGGAATTACGACCATTATATTAAGGTATCAGACTTAATTTTTTTGCCCTTGATGTAACTGCAGATTTACCAAGATGGCGAGTATGCATAAAATCTATAATCTTCATAGAAATCTAGTTTTGAAAAGGTAAAAAAAAATAATATTACTTCCAATCACTAGATTATATAACAATCAGAAAAAATATTTATACATAATGCCATGTTGCTTTTCTCTAGCACATTTTTTATAATATGGTACTTTTATTAGTATTGTTTACAATATTAATTAGTAGTAATGTTGCCTGAAACACTGTGACTGCAAAACGGTCTATTATTAATCACCATGAGTTCTGTATCCATTTTCTGACTCTGAAACTCTGTAAGATATTTCTCCTTTCACACGATTGCAATGCAAGGAGACCTGTCTTTAATTCAATGTGTGAAACCCCGTTTCTTTAAAGCTAACCTTTCAGGAAATAGAGTTGAAGTAAATTTTTACTTCTTACATCTATGTCCACTTCAATTTGAAATATTCACTTAAGTGTGATGCACTCACAGGAAAAAAAAAGAACAACAGGAATGTATTTATGGCTTTGACAGATTTCCAGGTTACCAGGCATGAACAAAATGTGCCTCTTTATTTTCAGTCTTTGTAATTGGGCTATTTCACTTAAACCAAAATGACTCCATAATTAAACTTCAGAGAATTCTGCTTCTTTGCTTTCTCTCATCATTGAATGGAGATATTTTCCTCAAATATTTTTATTTTCCTAGAATCTACTTCATGATGTCTTCTTTTCTGATATTTTGTAGCCTTCTTCACAGAAGACACAAGCAGAGATTAAAGCAGAAGTGTGAAAAAAATTGCTGAATAGAGGCATAGCTGTGTTTCACTGTAGTTTTTATTTATTTTTCCTCTCTAGTCTGAGACTGACAGACTTGGTTCTTCAACACAGAGATCAGAAATAGAAAGATATTGAGCTAGTTGACCAGATTTATGGTAAGGATTTTTGTTAAATCAGTATGTAGTGTAATGAGGCTACGTAAGGGGTGGGGTACCTGATGGCAGTAAACCATGACCAAAAGTAATGTGTTCATTGGGCAGAGGTTGAAAAGACCACATTAAAATGGCTTCTGATTTCTTTCTGCTCTTATTTTGGAATAGCCTACTAGATACTATTCAATGATGAAACCATATTTTAAACACTGTAAAAAAATTGACCTGTTAATGGCTAGTATTCTATCCAAACTGTGGAGGGACTTGTTTCCCTTACAAGACGTCTAAATATTTTTATTAATAAAGATGCTAAATATCCTCATGAACCGTATTTCAAAATGTAATCTGAGCTCTGGGAATGCTGTGGAAGCAAAACAGCTAGATTCAGACCCTATTTATCCAGGACAGCTCTAGATGATTTAAAATTGATTTAAAGCTCAGCACATAGACCCATCTTGGAATTAATCTTATAAAAAGGTGTTAATATTTGCTTAATTAAACCAGTTGAACTCACAGCTTCTTTGGAGTATTTTGTCACCCTGAACAAAAACATGACCTCACTGGGCAGGTAAAGGATTGTCTGATGGTGGTTTCATTACATGCCTCTCATCTAATATACTCTGCAGTCTCCACAAACCACAGAATAAAACAACTTTTAATATGAATTTTATACAATGAAGCCTACCTAAAGGAACAATCCAAAATAATGGAGCCTTCAACTAGATTGGCCCATCTCTAAATGACTAGATTAACCTGGAATGGGCTGGAAAAGAAAACAATAAACAAATTGCAGATTTTCTAATGCATTTGAGGCAGAAGGTTACAAAAATCTGGTGATGGTCATTGGGAGATGCCAGTGGTGATTTAAGCCAGTGAGCTGATATAAATAAAAGAACCATTAAGCAGTTGAATGCAGGAGTACAGGAACACACATATAGGTGTGTCTGGCATCGTGGGGAAAGCTAAGCCCAAGGTGGAGACTCCTGTTTGGCACAGGAGGCCAACCATCGGCCAGGGCTTGGCATGTTGACCCTGAGTAAGAGTCTTGCCCCTCTGATCTGTGCTGCTGCTCTAAACTGGACCAGAGGTGCTGGTTTGTGCATGCCACAGAGCAGAAATCTGAAAATAAACATCAACAATCACATATTATATCTATTCTTCTTTGCAAATACATTTTGGCTTAGAGATCACTGATTATTGTGGTCCGTTCTTGTAGCCACCCCACTTAAAAACTGCAAAACCTTGGAATTGCTTTTGAGGTAAGGAGGAAAAACAAAAGAGAAAAAAGCATCTTCTTGTAATTACAGTTAAACTCTCTCAAAATGATATTAAAAAAATTCAGCATGGAAAACTTTATGTCAGACTGTAACACCTGTTATGAGAAAAATATATGCATTACTAACCAGAACTCAAGCCTACTTTACTCAAAAACTACAGACATTATAGTGACATGAATAATTGATTAAATAAAAATGATCACATATATATATGTGTGTGTGTGTACATTTTCCTCTGTCTTAAAAATAGTGTCTACTGGAAAACTAGCAAACACATCTACTCTTAACTTCTTTTTGGTGGGTATATGAATAGTTTCAGTTAGCAATTATAGGCTTACTATTAAGCATTATGTCATTCTATTTTTACCTATTCTGCGCATTTAATTCAATGTGTATTTTTCCCACTCTCTTTTTTCTTATGTTAGAAGTTAGCCTTTGGGTAAAATAAAGTAAGTAATTACTTTTTGTCAAAATGGTGCAAGAACATAGCTCTGAGGTTATGAAACAGACTTCATTAGTAGCGTATGTCTTCAATTTTTTGCTATTATTTTATCTGCCCTGAGAGACCTTGAAAAATGAAACTTAGCACTAATGGACCTGAAATAATATTACTAACTCTAGCACAGAATTTTGTAGGGGTTTTATTATAAATAAGAAATAGTGTTTCACATAAGTAATTGCCAAAAGTTTTACAAATGAAAGAAACTTGGTTTGGTGGTTGTTAACTGAAATTTTATTCAATGGTGAAAGAAAGCATCCATACTGTTCGAACATTAGTAATGCTTTCCAATGAAACACTACAAAGAAACTTTTAACATTTAGTTGTGAAATTATTTTGAATGTTCTTAGGGAGGGAAGAAATTATTTAAGCCAAATGCTATAATTCCAAACGGTTAGAAAGTTTGAGAATTTAATTTCTGTCTCAAGCTCTTTGCTGATAGAATTTGATGACTGAGATTTAATGTTTTAACATTATGCTAGCATTTCAATGAATATGAAAAACAAAATCATGTGAAAATACTCCACTCAAAGTCAAGTAGTTAATCTGTAACCAGGTCTATGCCTAAAAACTTGTGATTCATTCTCACAATTCTTAAGTTTCTCAAAGACATACAAACCTCAAAGGGAAACGAATACCTGAAAGTTTAGTGTGAATCGACAGCTATGAGCAGAGATACCTACACTGATGCCCCCCCCAGAAGGGAGAGACAGGACAATCTCAGCTATTAGACCTCAGCATCAGAGAGGTCCCCTGCTGAACCTTTCATGCTGCCAGCACTCCAAAAGCATTTCTTGCACTGACTGGTGTCAAACACTAATTGGGACTATTGTAATGAGAGGTGGGGGAAGAGTAAAGGACAAGTGACACCGAGTGACATTAAGCATCCATAGGCTAGAAAGTTGCTTCAATACCTGAAGGCACACCTTCTCTTTAATTTTTTCCTTGTATAAGTGTAGAATTAGGGCTGAATTTGTAGGCTAGACAAACTTCAGGGTTTGTTGAGGGGGGTGTGTGTGTTTTGTTTGCTTTGTGTATTGGGTTTTTTTTAAGAAGTAGATTTGGGCTCTGAGAAAGCATAACCTCTGCCACCCACACAGCTGCAAACCTTTACAAATATACAAATAAAACTTTTGATTTTGTAATGGTGCTTGTTTGTTCAGGCATCAGTTTTTAAGCTGCAGATTTGTTTCATTTTGTAGACAAAATTTATGCGACTGATAGACAACAGTATTTTTTTCTTTTGATTTGGGAAGATCAGCTTTGCAAGTATATTTAACAAGTTCTTGAAAATGGATTCATCATTTAATTTGCTTTTTCATTTCTTGTTGTCAAAAATATTACTTAAGTAATCCAACATAAAACGAATAAAGTTTTCAATCTGCTCTCTGTTACAAGTTCTTAAAAAGATATATCAATGTATCTGTAGCAGGAGGATGAAATCTGTTGCCCATCTAATCATCTTCTTATTTACTTTTAGTGTTAATATTGCTTCACTCATCCAAATCGTTTTCTAAAACTGGAAACAGGCATGCAAAGTGACTTAAACTGGAGATACTCATCAACTGCAATTTGATCAAATTGGTGTTGCAATCAAACCTGACTGACAGTTACCAGACATTGCACTGACTTGCTCTCATTGCCAAGTGAACAATCATTTATTAAAAAGATGACTTGATTATAATGAAAGCAAGTTACTTCCAAGAATTTTTTTTTTACTAGACTCTGCAAAGAAGACTTAAAAATTAATAGAAAAGGGCCTCCAGGTAATTATCACAAGAACATTACAACATTGCCTTGACCACGAGCAGAACTGACCAAACAGCATAAGATGCAGCATGCAGGACAACATAAAAAAGAACTGAGTGGGATGAGCCATGGCAGGGACCCTGGGCCAAGTGGTGTCAGAACAACACTACCTGAGACTGCTGGAAAGCTGTAGTATGATATCATCATTGTCTGACCTGACTGATGACCTGTGCAATAACCCCCCCCCCCCCCCCCCCCCAACAACGAGGCGGGAGGAAAGTGTAAAAATAAGA
>VZTI01005613.1:835982-846152 GCA_013397865.1 Struthidea cinerea | reverse complement strand
CCCCCCCCCCCCCCCCAGGGACAGTGTGTGGGGGAAAATGCTTACAAGCAGAGAGTCCATGGCGGGCCTGAGCTGCTGGGCAGTTTGACACTGAGCATGGCTGGGGTGATCACTGTGTTTCCTCAGGCTCCTCTATGTCAACCCACTGAAACGGTACCAAGGCTGTCTCAGGTAACTCCCACTCAGTACCTGTTCTTTTGGGAACTCAATTAGAAAAACTCAAGTTTATCTATTTTATTGTGTAAAGGATAGAAATTATGAAAAAGATCACAGCAATCTTATGTCCCACCCAGTGCTGGGAACCCTGTCTGTTGCACTGCTGGATGAGAACCTATTTGTAGACTATGGCATGCTGCTCATAGTTCCCATCTGTGATTGAGGTGGTCAGCCTCACTGTTTCTCACATTTTAAAATATTTTTCCAAGTGAGGAAAGCTATCAATCTTTTACCTGTACAATACCTAACTTTCCATGTGGTGCATGGAGGTTTACTCTGGACACTGTGTTCTGACACGTCTCCTTAAGAATGAGCTCTTACAGGACATAATTAAAGGCAATGCACGCTGACATCAGAGTACTTGCTCAGGTTACAGAGCAGTCAATCAGGTACTAACACATAGGTCTCTACAACCAAGGCCTAGGACTGTATCCTGCCTATATTCAGATTGAAATCACATTCTACTTGTAAAAATGTCTTCCTCAGTGCCCTACTACAGTACATGCATATGTGTACTCTGCGTGTGTGAGTGAATGCTGAGCTATTCCTGACACAGCCTTGCTTGGTTTACTTCATAAATTGATCTCAGCAGTGTCCATGAATAGGTGTCCCTTTTTTGCCACATGGCATTGACTTTTTGCAGAGTATTTTGAACTAGAATGCTGCTGTAAGATGACATCTAGACCTGACATCTAGAGTTCCAGCAGTGATTAAATAAACTCCTACAGCAGAAGGATTTTGGTTTCCTGAATTTGCAATATATTGAAGAGACAAGCAGCAATATAAAAAGGCCTCTCTGAAGCCTTTTTATACTTGAGAATCTTTAATATAACTTTGCCTAGAATTTTGTTTGTTTATTTATTTATTTATTTATTTATTTAATGATTTGGCCAATTAGTTGGTTTTTAAGATAGAGCCAAAACAGGGGGTTTAATGAAAACAGATTGCCAGAATCAAAGCTTTGTAACTGCCACAGTTTGCAGTACCTTTTCTATTATTTTGGAGGAAATCCAAACACAGGTGTAGGAAGAAGGTTGTGTTCACAGTGCTTCAAAGATCCATATATTTCTATTCGACCATGCTTCCAAAATGTGATACTGAAAATAGTGTCAGAACCTGAGAAAAAGACATTCCTCTGGCTTTTCTTGTCTTGATGACTGAAACAGGAATAGATATGTCAATGATATATATACAAAGCAGAAAATATTATTAAGTTGAAGTTTCTTTCTCTAAGTTTCTTTCACTGCTAAGAGTAATGGTAGAAATTATAACAGAATCATAGAATGTGCTGGATTTGAAAGAACCCATCAGGATCATCAAGTCCAACTCCTGGTCCTGCATGAGACATCCCAAAAGTCACATCATGTGCCCGAGTGTGTTGCGCAAATGCTTCTTGAACTAAGACAGTCTTGGTGCTGTGACCACTTCCCTGGGGAGCCTGTTCCAGTGCTCAACCACCCTCTGGCTGAAAAACCTCTTCCTTATATCTGGCCTAAACCTGCCTTGACTCAGCTTTAGGTCATTTCCTTGAGTCCTATCACTGGTCACGACGGTGAAGAGATCAGCACCTGTCCCTCTGCTTCTCCTGAGGATGTTGAAGAGAGCAATGAGGTGTCTCCTCAGTCTCCTCTTCTCCAGGATGAGTAAAGCAATTATATTGAGAAGTATTTCAAGTTTCACTTCACAAATTTGTCTAGTGGAAAGAACTTTTATTACACCTCTTGTCTCTTGACATATGACTTATGATTCTAGTGTGTATCCTTCCTCAAAGTATTAAATGAGTGTTCACTGATCTACAGTGCCACTTAAGACAAACTGTTACCTGCATAATTCTGTTGTACAGGCTGTTATTATTTGCAACAGCAAACACAAAGTCCACAAACTGCTTTGTCTTTAAATAGATGACCTGAGATACTAAAAATAATTATAAAAAAAAACAAAAAAACCAAGCCCCTTTACCCTTCCCTGTAGATTATCCTATTTTTTGAGTTAAATTTTCCAAGTAATTTTCCTGTCTCTAATTACTCCACACTTTTTCACTTGAGTTTATTTACAGCTTCTGTATGTCCTTTGTTTTACAAGCAGATTTTTATTATGCAGTTTAGTGGCCTTTTTTTGTTTGTTTTGTATTTGAGCTATATAAAGTTTAAATATTATGGAGACGTAATAAACAAGGGTGCAGAGAAGACTCTACTACCTAAAAGAGAGGAGTGGACTCTATTATTTTATACTTTAGCAGTTCAGCAGCGTAAAGGTGTAGAAGAAGAAATGTGGAATTTTAAATTAAAATAATCTGCACTGAAATACTGTTAAGAATTCTTATTTAAAATTCTGGCATTTGCGGCTATACAATCATAGGATCATAGAATGGGTTGGGTTGGAAGGGACCTTAAAGTTCATCTATTTACAAGCTCTACTGCTGTGGGAAGGAACATCTTCCACTATGTACACCTGGAACTTCAGCCAGCTGCAAAGTTTTGCAGTGGTATCTTCGCTACATTTCAACAAGTGAATGAAGGGCGTTAATGGCCTGTGAGTGGCGTCTCTCACCATAGACAGAAAAGGTATATGCTCTCCTTTTTACACAACATCAGAAATAAATGATCTAGGTTCTAATATTCAGCTGAATCCGTGGGTTCTAACATGAAAAAGAAAATCAGCAACAATCCTTGATTCCTCTTTTCCATGATACTCTTGATTTGGTAGACATATGTCATCAGTTTATTTTTTCTTTTCCAGATTGAAAAGTCCTATTTTTTAGGATTTTACATTTGGAAATGTAAAAAGATCTTGGCTCTGCGTCCTTCAGTTCTACTGTTTTTGAGATGGGGTTCAAAAGTACTCCCACTGTTGAAAAGTGAGTATGCCCTGGATTTAGCTCAGTGGTGCAAGCTTGGATGATTTTTTATTTTGGTTTTGATTACTAACTAGTGATTGCTTAGCTAATACAAACATAGACATTCACAATATATTGACAAATAACATGGATCTTCCTCCTGTTAAGAAGAAAGATTTTGTTTTATGCTACACATGGCCAAATGTTGCACTGTAAAGCAGACAATGTATGAACAAGGGAAATAGAAAGATGTAAGCTGAAAACCCTCATATTTTCATGTCTGCGATCTATAAAACTGCATTCAGGGATTGTTGAAAAGTATGCAAATGAAAAGTTTTTTATATATTGGGTGTAAAAGAAGTTGATAATATGTCCTTAAATTATTTTAAAATTCTTGTGATTACTTCACCATTTCTTAGATCCAAAATACTTTTAGCTGAATAGTCAAAACTTACATATGCCATTTACACCATAAAATTAATTATTTCTTTTCTTCATAATATAATTATTAAGACAGTTGCAAAGAACATAACACAGAGGACAGAATGACCTCCCATAAAAATTGTAAAAGAAAAGGGATTAAAGTCTAGCAAAAAACATAAGGAAGAAAGAAACATGTAGTTACTGGGACTGTGAGCAAATCACTTGTTTAAAACAGAAAAGAGGTTAATGTCTAACTTGGGGGAAATGGAATTGTTTGATAGCTCAATAGAGAACTGCCCCACCTGTATCTGAGGCTTCAAATAATATGAACTACCTAATATCCTCAATTGCAAAAAAACCCCTACTTTGTGGTTTCAGTGGGTGTAATGGTGGTTAGCGTTTTTAAGCTGTTGCATAAGCTAAGTGATCCTATTAAACAATTTACATAGATTGTGGAAACTACACATCACTTATTCCCTCAGCTGATGGTGACTTCAGACTGCTTCCACATTTATAATTCTTTTTTTAAGTGGCTGAATTAAGAAAATTAACAGAGCATTGCCAGTTCAGAGATCTTAAATGATGCATTAAGGGACCAGTAAGTGTGTGTATGTGAAAAAAGAAACAACCTAAAAGTGGTTATTAAGTGAGAGTAATTTAACCCTACCACATGTCCTAGAATTTCTGTATCGATGAAGACATCTACTAATGATGCCAGCAAGATGCATCTATATTATGTCTGAGCAAAATGCAGGAAGCAGTACAAGACCAGTATGGTCAGATGTCGTGAGTTTCCTTTGTCATCTCACGATGCAAGTAATTGTCAGTCAGTACATTAATGCGAGGCACAAAGAAAGCAGGTTATTTCAAAAACCAATTTCAAAAACCAATTTACAAGACTACAGAAGTGTATATGCAAATTCATGAGTTTGCAAATTAAGAATGGATCAAACTGAGAGTGACATACTATATATTTTGTTTAGTTTAGATGACAAATGACATTATTTTACAATTCAAGAAACAATACTTAAATTTGAGCTTAATACAAGGTTACTTATTAATTGTAATTTACCATAGTTTTACCAGATATAAAATAATTCATAGAAACCCGGATTTAAATTGGTTATTAAACTACTGTCTGATTTTATCAGCTAAAAGTGGTACATAGCAGATCATAGTTAAGACAAAACATAAAAATTTCTCCACAGCCTATTTTTGACTAGTAATGCATACCAAAATTATCAAGTGGAGAGAAGTACTACGTACGTGGTATTGGATGATATAACTTAATCTGTCAGTCTACCTCTTTGATTAGTAAGGATGAAGAAAAGCTTATCCAGAGAAGACTTAAAATTTATCTGTGCTATCCTGTTGGCTTGTCTTTTTTCTGAACTATCCTCTTAACTTTTTAACTGTCCACATTTGATGTATTTGTCACAGCCAAGCTCTAATCTAGGGTAAGCAAAGCAGTTCTCCAGACAGAATAGTTTAGTTATTATTAAACAGTTTAGTTATGTCTGGATTCCTTGCATTATTTCTGATGCGTTCTGTAAGGTAGAAAATTTGAATAAATCCAGAACTCCCATAACCAGTAATGAAAACCTTGGTCATGAAAAGCATGCAGTTATCTAAGGTGTGACTTGACACAGTGTTCCCTGAAGCCATAGTTAGTGTTCCTGGTTGAGTGTACTGTAACCATGTGGCTTCTTCATATTCTTATACAGGAGCTCCAAAAGACCTCTTTTCTATCATGGAAAGACTTTCAGAACCAAGCAAAACAAATTGAATAGAAAATTCATGACGTTCATATAAAAAAAGTTGAAGAATTGGAAGAAGACAGGCCTAAACCCGTCTTCCTGCAGTCACAGGAAATGTCTTTGCCTCTGAGTTACCAGTTTTTTTCTTTACCTAATGCTATCCTGGACCCGAGAAAAATGTCCTGTATGAAAGCTGTATGAGGATTGATACAACTGTCTTCCAGATCAGCTGCACTTGTAAAGGGGAACCAAATCCAAAACAGGACATTAAACCATGTCAGCCCTCTTATTAGAAGGTGAAAAGGGATTACTGAGACCAGAATATTTTGGCACAAATCTCAATGCAAGATGCATCCTTGGGCTGTTAGAAGAGTTTGCTGCTTATTCTATAAACTCAGTGTCTGTGAATAAAGTGGCTGTTCTATGCAATCTTTTTGTAGGAATGGCTCTCTTCAAGGATGAGATTTAATCATAGAATCATAGAATGTTAACAGGTTGGAATGGACCTTAAAGATCAATTTGTACCCATTACTCCTTGTCCTATTACTAGAGTTTCTGACAGAGTCCCTCTCCAGCTTCCCTGTAGGCTGCCTCAGATACGGAAAGGTTATTGTGAAGTCTCCACACAACCTTCCCTTCTCCAGGCTGAACAGCCCCAACTTTCTCAGCCTGTCTTCGTAAGGGGTGTGCTCCAGTCCTCTTATCAACTTCATGACCCTCTTCTGGACTTGCTGCCACAGTTTCATGTCCTTTTTATGCTGGGGACACCAGAGCTGGATGCAGTACTCCAGGAGGGGTCTCACAAGAGCAGAGTAGAGTGGGTGAATCACTTCCTTCAACCTGCTGGCTGCACTCCTTTGGACCCAGCCAGGATACAACTGGCCTTCTGAGCTGCAAGCGCACACTGCCGGCTCATCTCAAATTTTTCATCAACCATCACCCCCAAGTCCTTCTCCATGGGGCTGCTCTCAATCCCTTCTCTGCCCAGCCTGTAGGTGTGTCTGGGATTGCCACACCCCAGGTGTAGAACCTTGCGCTTTGCTTTGTTGAACTTCATGAGGTTTGCATTTGCCCACCTGTTAAGCATGTCAAGGTCCCTCTGGATGGCATCCCTTCCCTTCAGCTTTACATGAACTAATTCTGTTATCCCTAAGGCTTCAGAAAAGGTTTATATGGGTTTGCGTTTGGCTTAGGATATGTTATTGAATTCTTTGCCTTCCTCTTTCTATCTGAGAAAGATTTGGTCATTTATAATAAAAATTAAGATTGCAACAAATGGATGGAAGTTCCAGTGATAGCTCTATTCCCATAATTCAGTATTCTATAAAAATGTTACTATGAGGAACAGCAGCTGTTAACATGGAGCTAGGATCTTTGATGGTGTAAATCCACTACTCAACAGATTCATGCAAATTTATACTATTTGAGCTTATTGCCCACAGACTACTACCTCCATCTCACAGTTAAATTAACTTCACAATTATTGGGATTGGATTTATTCCCTAAAAAGCCCTAATGATACCTTTGCTGCTTATTTAAAGGAAACCACATCATATTAATTAAATCATGGTTATTTTTAAATGAAATAACCCTTCGTTATTGATGGTGGGAAAAGCCCTAATTTTCAGATACCAATATAGACTCCAGCTGCTCTAGAACTCAGGAAATAAGACAATATATCAATGAAATATATCAATAAACATATATACTGAACTATTTGAGCAATAAAGCAAGTAATTAACAGTTCTAACACACTTTTTCACTCAGGCAGTTCAAGCTGTAAGAAGGTACCTAATAAAGCACTTTATTTTTTCTGAAATTGTACATTTTCAAGCCCACATAAATGTAAAAAGAAAACCTCTTATAGATAGAAGATTTGATTGTAAACCAATAATTTGCCAATTTCTGTTTAATAATACTAATGCTGAAATATTTTGTTTTATTTGTAACCAAAAGTCCCCAAGATAAATGTCTTTTGTTCAAAGCTTGATCTTGTAGTCTGAACAGTTTTTAATTTTATTTTCTTCCTATAAATGCATTTTTTTTGTGAAAGCAACATCTATTAATTATGACAGTCATTGAATCATACAATGTTTAAATAATTTTTGCAAACTTAGTACCTATGTTCAGCCATCTTAATTAGTCATTTTTTAAGTACACTGTTATCAACTTATCCTTGTTTTATTTGAATTAAAAAAAAACGTATAAAATGTTCTTTATCAGGTTCTAGTACTTTCAGTGATGCATTGAGGTATTTGTAGATTTTTCAGTCTGGCTACTAGGTTCATGAGTGTACTTGAAAAAGAATCAGTAAAACTAATAATGAAATAACTGAGGCAAAAATGTTTGAAGACACAGAGCTAGAGATACATAGCTGTTTTAAATGTTAAACAGACCCTAAGCACTGTGGGATACCTGGATTTCATGAAAGCAATCTAATTTAGTATTGAATTGCATCTTCTATCAAAGTGCAAAGATATTATCAATTTACCTTATTATTTTATAATGAGATGTTCTACATTGAATTACTCTGTTAGCTGCAAATCTGAATATAATTAAAATTGTATTTTTGAACAGCGGTTTTATTTTAACTGTCTTGGTGGATTGCTTATCTAAACATTTAATTTTTTATTGTACTATCTTTATCTACTTTTACCCCAGTGGCTGAGAAAGCATGTTTAGTTTTTTTTCCATGATTCAATAAAAAACTCCAGTGTAGAACCCTATATAAGATCAAGAGTGGTGTTAGCAGCTTTAACAAAAAGTCTAAGTCAGCACTGAGATGTACCAAATCTGTTCTGTAACATGAATATATCAAGAGCCCCGAAACAGTTTTGTGAGAATTGTGAACTGTACATCAATTTCTTCCCATGGCTAAGCAGTTCTAAGACCCAGTTTTAGACCAGAAATTGCTCATTCTGTTGCTTTGAGAGCAGTCTGGGCACAGCTGTGTGGGTAAACTTGCACAGGAGCAAGACACATCCTTGAACACTGTCCTTTGGTCCAGAATACCATTTCACTACTGGCACAGTGCCTGGACTGGTTTTGGTCTGTGCCTGCTCATACTCATCCAGGTAATACTCAGCCATATTAAAGGGTATCAAAAGCCAGGAACCACACTGAATAAGAATAATGAATGGAACCACCTAGTATTTGCAGAGACAGATTAGATAATTGCTGGCAGTGCTTGTCACTATAGGCAAAGCCTTTTCTGCTTCCCATCCAGCGACTATGTGTGGCAATAGAGCAACAGCACTAGCTGAACAGAGGGTGTATTTGGGAGCATGACTCAAGTCTCTAGTATATACAGATAACTAGAAAGGGTGGGTAGACATAAAGTGTGAGATCCTGCCACTGAATAACTTCCCTTTAGTCATCATTTTGAAGCAGTGCCTGTAACACACCTGAGTTTCCTGCCCCATCAAAGAAAAAGTATAGGAGCTTTCAGGGTCATCTGAGCAATGTTCCTTTTTGCCCAGCCAGGGCACAAAACTTAGATGAGCTGGACCTTGTGCAGTATTTTCAGTAATAGATATAGAAAGGAGCTGTCTGCTTGCTTTTATGGCCTACCTCTGAGCACTGTTTGACTCCTTATAAATTATTAAACATTCATTCTCACTTCATTTCTGTGATTAAAGGAGATATCCTCCATTTACAGCAGTATAACTGAGATACAGAAAGATTAAATAGACTAGTCTCAAAGCCTACTAAAGGCTGCTATTGATTTGAATGAGAATTAGATCAGGCCATTTGTGAATTTACTTCCTGAGAGAGTGTGAAAATCCATGTAAATCTATTTATAGAACTAATACTGTAACCCAGGCATGTCCCTTAATTTCTGCATTGCTATATTTTCCTGAAAAAAAAAAATGCCCTAAATGCCCTCCTATCTTTTGAAGAAATACCTCATATATATATGTATGTAATAAAGTATGTATTTCAAAGACTAAATGCTCTGGAGCTGAGGAGCGCATCATGGGAGGGAGGTGAGCTTTCCTACCCAGCAAGAGCTCAGAAAGAGAGCAGAGAAAGCCACCCCAACCTCACCTCCCCAGCAGGAAGCAGTAGAGCTGTGAGTCAAAGGCAGCTCTGACTCGCATGGGTGGAACCAGGAGGGACCACACCCACCCCCACCTGGACAAAAGCCGCCCCCAGGGAGCTTGTTGCTGGGAAATTGTGGGGTGGTATGGAAGGGTTAGGGGTGCTAGTGAAGGCCCCCTGCCACTGATTCTGAAATGTGCTGGCCACACTGGAGCACATTTGCAGTTTACAGAGATGAGCCAGGGACTCCTGAGGTAACAGAAGCCACCATGGAAACACCAGGGAAATATCTCAAAGGAGTTAAGGGATGTTCCTGTAGGAACACAACACAGCCAGAAGCCCAGCTTCACAGTGCCTTCACAGGAATGCACACAGCATGGGCAACAATGAGGAGGAGCTGGAAGTCACCAAATGCTGCTAGAAAGTTATGCCTGCATTCTGGGCTTCATCAAAAGCAATGCAGCCATTAGGTTGAGGAAGAGGTTTCTGCACCTCTGCTCCACTCTTGTGTGACCCCATGAGGAGCACTCTGGTGTCTCCAGCACAGGAAGGACATTGACCTGTTGGATGAGTCCAGAGGAGGGACACCAAGGTTATTAGAGGGATTGAGCACCTCTGCTATAAAGACTAAAGGAATTGGGTTTGTTCAGCCTGGAGAAGAGAATGCTTCATGATGACCTAACTGTGGCCTTTCACTACCTGGAGGGAGCCTGCAAGAAAGATGGGGACATCCTTTTTATGTGGGCCTGTAGAGACAGAAAAAAAGGGGAATGGCTTTAAACTGAAGGAGAGTAGGTTTGGTTTAGGTATCAGGAAGAAATTCTTTGTTGTGACAATGGTGAGGCACTGGAACAGGTTGCCCAGAGAAGTCGTGGATATCCCATTGCTGGAAATGTT
>VZTI01005613.1:784983-835865 GCA_013397865.1 Struthidea cinerea | reverse complement strand
TTAATTTTGGGGGGGGGATTTAAAATAAAAGCAGAAAAAGTTCAATTTTGTGAGACAGTAATGCAACTGTGCTTGAAGTGGCTATTTCATAATTTCAGATCAGTTACATAATATTGAAAGAAACTGATAAAATGAGAAGTTATGAAAAATCATGCAAGTCAGCGAAAATTGAATTATATCTGTGGAAGAAATGCTGAAATATATATCTTGATCATTCCTGTGAGTCAGATTACTTTAATATGTTAACAATAGTCCTTCTAAATTCTGAATTCATAAGTTGCCCTGAAACAGTGAAAAAGAAATAAGGGTGCTTATATAATTTTATAGTAAATCTGTTGAATCTTTTTGTCTTCATATAAATTGGAGCAGCTTCAAGATCAAGAGATCATTGCAAAGGCCTGAAGGCATCCCAGAGGAAAAAATGACAGATTTCTGTGTATGTTTTTGAGCTATAATTATACAGAATCATAGAATGAGTTTCTTAGGAATTATTTTTGGGGGATACAAGACCAGCTTTGATGTTTTTAACATTTCGTGACCCAATTTTAGTAGCATAGTTGACAAGTATTTTGGTGTCTCTGGAGACACATGATTACTAGAAAGAATGCAGAACTGAGCTCTGATGATTACTTATTGTCTATAATATTGTGCTGGCTTCAAATGCAAAAATAGATCATATTTGTGTGAAAATCTACTTCGCGTGAAAAACAGTTCTTATTATAGAAATGTTGGAAAGGTAGAATGATAGAAAAATATGGGTGTGAAAGCAACATCAGAGTGGATGGATTCTTTCAAGTCAGAACAAGGCTAAATAATTAATTATTGAGTATATGGCTCAGTAGATCAGAATTCTTAATAGGGTAGAAAGACTATTGCCTCCAGACATGATATACTTTTGGTGATTTATTTATAAATAGTATTATATCTTATTCTAATATCTCAGTGAAACTTTGTAAGATACTGTTATTATTTCATCTGTAATGTTTTAATCAAGTTAACATCAACAGACCATTTCTATTTCAAACTAGAAGTTTAAAGAAATTCTTACTTCACTAACAAGAATCCAGGTGTGATAAGGATCAGTCGGAAACAGATTCTGATGTTATTGTTGTATAGCTGAAATTCTCTGACTGTGTATTTAGGTGTTGTTAACAGCACGGTTAGAAGAAAGTATTGAGGGAGCCGACTGAGGACTGATGAAGCCTTTCCATTATAGATACTATAAATTATTAATTATATATGTGCATTTTAGTCAGTTTATCTCAAAGGCAGACATTGTTCATAACTGACTCTGTAAAGCTCCATCAGGCCCACCATTATAAAAAGTTTGTTTTCTATATTTCAGAGCTGATTTTGCAATAGTTTCCAAATTAGGAAATTATATCCTTTCTGACTCATTAAACCTTCTGGAATTTTACTTGAAAAGTGAAACATGAGTTGAGGGTATCAGTTGATTTCATTCAAACATTAATGAAATTTTTATTAACTGAGGGCCTGAAGTAGGTAAATTACACAAAAAAGGTGGCAAGCTAAAATATAGTTGTGAAAAAGTTATATTAATAGAAGAAACAACTTTGTGAGGTAACTTGTAGTTAAAATTGAACCCTGATATTGAAGGCAAAAAAACCCCCTTGTTGTGGGTTGACTCTGGCTAGATGCCAGACACTCACCAAAGCCTCCCTATCACTCTCCTCCACAGCTGGATGGGGGAGAGAAAATACGGTGAATGATTAATGAGTTGAGATAAGGACTGGGAGAGATCACTCACCAAATAATGTCACAGACAAACCAGGCTAGAATTAGGGATATTAATTGAATTTGTTACTACCAAAATCAGAGCAGGATAGTGACAAGTAAAATAAGACCTTAAGAACACCTTCCTCCTACCCCTGCCTCCTTCCCAGCTCTGCCTCCTCCCCCAGCAGTGCTGGGAGGTGGGAATGGGGGTTATGGTCAGTTCATCACAGGTTGTTTCTGCCACTGCTCAGGGAGAGGAGTCCTTCCCTGCTCCAACTTAGTCCCTCCTACAGGAGATAGTTCTCCATGAACGTCTCCAATGTGAGTCCCTCTTCACAAAGTACTGCAGTGGGGGTCACACTTCCACAGGGTTCAAGGACAGGCTGCTCCAGTATGGGCTCCTCTCTCCACAGGCCTCCCATGGGGTCACAATCTCCTCTCAGGCATAAACCTGCTCCAGCGTGGGTCTCCTCCATGGGCTGCATGTGGATCTCTGCATCCCCACTGACCTCCATGGGCTGCAGGGGCACAGCTGCCTCACCATGGGCTGCGCCATGGGCTGCAGGGAAATCTCAGCTCCAGCACCTACAGCACCTCTGCCCCCTCCTTCTGCACTGACCTTGGTGTCTGCAGAGTTGTTCCTCTCACATGTTCTCACCCTGCTTCTCTCTGGCTACAATTACATACGTGCAATAACTTTTTCTTTTCCTCCTTCTCCTTCATCTTGCTATCAAAGAGGTGTTGTCACCATTTCTAATTGGCCCAGCCTTGGCCAGGGGCACATTCATCCTGGAGCTGTCTGGCATTGGCTCTGCTGGACATGGGGGAATCTTCCGGCATCTTTTCACAGAAGCCACCCCTGTAGCTGCCTCCACTACCAAAACCTGGCTGTACAAACCCACTTCAACCCTGCAATGTCAAAATAGTACAAATACAGTATTTTTTAATGAGAAAAAATCCTACAGCTTGGTAGTTTTAGACCAGCATGTCTAAAACATATTTAACGTTTTTTTCCATGTCATTCCTAAGATCTTGCTAGTGAATTAGGCTGTTGTAAAATTTATAGTCCCTTACTGGATCTTTTCAAGATGTGGAGAGATACCCACAGTCTTAGCTAAATTCAGGGATGCATGAATAAAACTCTTTCATTAGGAATTATCTCCTGCATTTAATGGGCTAGTAAGCGACTCTTCCCTCCCACAGATGGATTTTTGATACCTTTGATGAGAAATTTCTCTCTTACTGTATCAGATTTTAAAAATAATCATTAAGATAATTTCAGTTCTAATAAAGCAAAATATATGAACCTAAAGCTTTGGAAAAATGCATGACACAAATGCCTGAAAAGTATATATAGCTTGTTGCTGACACCTGAAATTGTTCTGAACCAGATTAGATGACACCATAAAAAGTTTTAAATAACTTCAGGCTACTACAATATGATTAATCTGTTTTGCGTGTAACTTGGGTGAAACACTCAATCTCTGTTGCCTATTTTCCTTTACATCTAACCCTGGCCTGTTTTTCTGTCACAATAAACATATATTAAGTTGATCTAAGGCTAAAGGTGCTGCAAAGTGCCTAAAATAGGTTGTCTTTCTTCAGATAAAGAGTTATGCATGTTTCACTCCAAGAAGCCCCCTTTCAATGATATTTTGCATTAGTATGTTAATTTTTTGCTAGGAAAAAAGTACATCTGAGCACCACAAGGATTTTTTTTTTTCATGTGCTAAACTAATGATTGATAGGCTATGACACTGGGGAATGGGAGAAATGCTTTCTCATCCTGGTCTAGCTTTCTGACTGATCACTGGGAAGACATGCTCCTCTGAAAGATTCATTTTCAAGATCTGCAATATATTGATTACCACTTTGTTAAGCAGTCTTTCTGATAGAGTGATTGAATTAAAGAATAAAATATATCAAGTGTTTATTCAGTTTGTCGAAAGAACTGAAAATGCCCTATACTTTCTTGACAGTCTCATCCTGGAATAACTTATTTACAACGTGTTATCATTTGAATATATCAATAGTTAAATGAAGGTGAGAAGAAATATTGTTAAATGTTCTAACTACTGCTTTCCAGAAAGCTTTGCTACAGAGTATTCCTCATTTAAACAGAGGGTATGTTTTATTCATTAAATACGTTTAAAAATGCATTACATTGGGTTTACATAATGACAAAATTAAGCGTGACTTTTTAATAGAATTACTCCTCTTACTGGATGTTAGGGCTGGTTACAAAGCTCTAACATAAACTGCTCCACAAGGTTGAAGGAAAAGGTTATGTATACAGTGGCAATTTTGGTATAATTATGACAGCACACTGAAAAACTGGCAAATCCTTGGCTACACTTGAGTATATAGACCTGTAGCAGCAGTGGAAGTCTAAACCCATTGACGACTGGGTTTTCTGAAGGTTTAACCCCTTCATCCTCAGCGTCTACAACTGTGGGCAGCTGTGTATTTATTACTTTTTCGGTCTATGCTATCCTGCCCAGCACTGTGAATACAACAACGGGGGAACACAGGTTTGCTTTGCAAAGCTCTGTGAGTTTATGTAGCCTTAAAAAACAATCCTTCAGCCTGAATGCATTTCCCAATTCTTTGGCATGCAGGTCATTTAGTGGATGCAGTTCAAAGAAGGTAGAAATTGTCCCACACTTACCACTCACTCTGTGGCATACACTAGTTGTATTTTTCATTACCAGGTCAGGTCATAACTATGCATACTTTGCTTTTTTGAGAACCTATTTCAGCCCTCAGTCTCTGTAGGTATTTTTGTGCTCTATTTGACATAATAGAAAAGGATAGATGTATTTAAAAAATCTGGTTATTTCACAATAGAACTGGATCATAAAAGTAATATTTTTTTATTATGGGTGTATTGTATGATATGATAGTAAATCATAAAATGTGCTTTAAAATATGAATTTATAGCTGAAGTGCTGATAATATTTCCTTTAGACAAATTATGCCTAAGAAAATATGTTATTAGTAAATGAACACCTAGATTGTTTGCAAAAACTTTGTCAATGTCTGGGCCACATTCTCATTCAAAATTTTTCTAATTAGGCCATCTTACTTCCTGCTAACCATTGCTCAAATTGTAAATGGGTAGGAAAGTAATCAGATATTGTCCTTGAAAGAAATGCAGAAATTGCTAAAAGTGAAATTAGGAAAAAGTTGAGTGCATTCTTAACTGCCTTTTAATGCTGTCTTATGAAGAAAAATAAGGATTATCATCTTTGCATCAGCTTCTCAGCTTTTTATAGACATCCACTCATGACTGATGTGGAATCTACAACAGAAGGTCTATTTTTGTACTAGTTTTGTCCTTGGTGGGTAAGACACAGGGTAGGTTTTTAGGTTGATTTTGTTCCTGAGGGTAGGAGCATACCAGGTATGCCTATGCTGGCTGCAGTTCATTAGGCTGCCTGGCTAAATCAAGCAAACCAAGTTAAACTCAAAGATCTGGCAGAAATGTGCAAGAGTTATAGTTGGGCTGAAACACCCAAGGCAGTAAAAGATGGATTGGGGACAACAAAATGTTAAAAAACAAAGGAAGAAGAGGATAGAGAGACTGAGCTGCATGTGAACAGGTGGCTGGTCAGTGTGCTTTCATCTGACTGCGCCTTGTGCTGGATCACTGCAGTCTGTCCTACAGTCTGAATCAGTACTGTATATAACATTGCCTGTGTGAGTGTGCTCTCTACTCAGAGCCTCTGTGCGAGCACAAATGTGAAGCCAGACTAGCAGGCGAGTAAGGTAACAAATCTGAGTGCCAGCAATTGGACTGAGAAGTCATGAGCTCAGTGGGTGTGATAGTTTTGGCTGGGATAGAGTTAATTTTCTTCATAGTACCTGGTATGGGGCTGTGATTTATATTTGTGCTGAAAACAGTGTTGATAACCCAAAGTTATCTTTGTTATTGCTGAGCAGGCTTTGCACAGAGCCAAGGCCTTTTCTGTTCCTCATACCACCCAACCAGTCAGAGGCTGGTGGGAGGGAACACAGAGAGTTTGGAGGGGACACAGCCAGAAAAGCTGACCCCAACTGATCAAAGGGATATCCTACACTATATGGCATCATGGCCAGCATATAAAGCTGGGGGAAGGAAAAGGAAGCAAAGGACAATTGGAGTGATGGTGTTGGTCTTTCCAAGCCACTGTTATGAGTGATAGAGTGACAGCTTTCCTAGAGATGGCTGAACAGCTGCCTGCCCATGGGAAGTGATGAAAGAATTCCTTGTTTTGTTTTGCTTGCATGGGCAGCCATACCTTTTAAAATGTTTCATTTGTTTGCTTTTAATTTCTTTACTTTTTAAACTGGTTTTATCTTAACCCACAAGTTTTCTCACATTTGCCCTTTGAGTTTTCTCTCCCCATTCTGTCAGGGCAGAATGAGCTAGTGGCTGTGTGGGGCAGTGTCTGAAAGTTTGAATAGTTCAATTGTCTGCAACTAGCTGCCGGAGAGGGCAGGGGGGATGCACCTGTGCCCACCTTGGTATGTCTCTGCAGGACCTTCTCTAGCAGAGTCTGTATCAGTGTGTTTTGACTGCGCTACTGTTAAGTGTCTCCATGTGCTAGTTTTAAGGTCTTGTTCACTAAACAATCTAGTGTTTCTCAGGCTGAGATGTTGGTAGCCATCTTTATTAACTAAAGCCTTCTCTTTAATGCATTAAATGGAGTGATTTTCCCAGTTAATTATATGTCATCATAAAACCCCTATTTGAAATTCACAGGTGGTTCTACTTTTCAGTCACGGTAACTGACTACTGTGTATAGTAAGGTATGATTTTGGTTTTAAATTATTTTAGTGTGAGAATATTTGTGAGATTTCTTCCTCCTTCTTGCATGAGGCATATTTTACCTAAATAGGAACAATGATGCAGTCAGTTTTCTTCATTAGGCTGCATATTTTCATGAATCATAGAGGCCTGACAATTTGCCCAAAAAATGTAGCTGAACTTGGTAAATTACCTGGGGGGAAAAAAAAAAAAATTGAATATGCACAAATAGATAACATGCTCACAGAAATTTCAGTTCCTGAGAAAATCAAGATAAAATTACTTAATGGGACATTCTCACTTCTACTCCACCCGCATTATTCACTTCCTATCAACAGAATCAACTTTTAGGCGTAAGACTGGCACAGTGCTTTCAGAATAACTCCACGATACTTGTTCTTTCATATTTTCCCCCATAAGAAGCATGTGACAAACTCTTGTCTGCTCATTACACACCACACTGGGGAATGTTTTCAAGAGTAACTTTGAAATTTTTTATTTATTCATGGTGGGCTTTTTTCTGAATTCACAGATTACTTAAACTTCTCAGTCCTAAACTTTTAAATCTCCAGATTTGAGTGCTGGAATTCCAACACTTTAATTAAAAAACGGCCTTACTTTCCAAGGTAATGAGTTTCCACTGAAGTCAGTGGAAACTCTTTTTATTCACTGCTTCTAAAAGCCCACCACTTTAATGCAAGTGTTAAAATTATTATGAGAGACAGGATTCTTAAAAGTACCTAAGGGAGAAAGTAAAAATTTCATTGAAGGTTACTGAAGCTGGTAATTTAGTCTCCTTTGAAATTCCCACTTTCACTACTCTTTTTAAAGTGAAGAATCTACCATTTCAAGATTTTTGGAAATTATTTCTTTCCACCTAAAGGAACATGATAAAAAAGAGGTGGGAAAAAGTTACAAGAAAAATAAATACTCTCATGATGATGAAATACATAAATATTTAGTCATAAAACTATTACAAAATTAATTTGTTTTGTTATTACTGATAGGAATCCAAAAAATTTAAGGAAATTCTACATAGAATTTTAATTTTCTAAACAGCTTTTAACCCTCCTGAGTCTGAGGAGAGAATTTAGTCCATGTCTACACATTTCTGAGAGGATTCTGTAGCCTTTAGATAAGGCTCCTGTATTTGGGGTTAGTGTCATCACCACCGTTCTTAAAAACACATGAATATGGCTTTGTTTGAAAGGTACCTGATCCTATTAGAGGGAATCATGGACAATCTGAAAACAGGGTCCTCAGAGCATGTAGGAATTATTCCTCCTAATTTCCGTGTCTTCTTAAGGCAGCAAATAGTCTGTTCAAGCATTGTGTTTCTGGAATTGTGCAGAAAGTTAGTCTGAAGGAATTTTTAAAGGGTTCATTCAAATCTATACCAAGTGAAGTGCTATCTGAATAGCAGAAGCACACGTAAGACTAAATGCAGAGGGGAAAAGGAAAGGGCAAAAAGAAAGGACTGAATCATGTTATTGGACACTTTGGTTCTGCTCAAATTCTTTATTTATTTATATCATCTCATTATACTGCTTCCAACTGTTTCTTTAAGGATGGATTTGGGGTCTTTGTTTCAGAGACCAAGTTATTTAAAATCGTATTAATATTTAAAGGAAATTTTGTCTCAGTGATAATAATTCCAGCCTGGCCCACTAACAGCAATTAAAAGTCCTGTTGTTACAAGGGCTGTCTCTGTAAAAATTTCTTGTAGTAGTAGCACATTTTCTATACAGACTTATCACTTTTCAAATTAGCATTAAAAAACAGCCAAGAACTGAACAGAGACAGAATTTAAATAACTCTTTCTCCTTCCTTGACTTGGCTTAGACACAGTTATAGTGAATATGCTTGTATTAATACCAGCTATTCTGTATCAGAAGCTTCCATTTTCTAAGGCTGTTAACAGGAGATTTCCAACCACAGCCAGTTTGTACAATAATTCTTTATTTTTTAAAAAAGAAAACATATTAAAAGAAACCCCTAGGACTCTCTGGCAAATAGAGTAGTTAGAGTAATTTACTGTTCTCTGATGTTCAGCAGCTGCATCACATAAAGCATTCCTCATTCCACTGGCAGAGGAATAACCATGAGTTGTTCAATCAAGAAAGGCCATTCTCACCTTTCAGGAACATAGTCTGTTAAATTGCTAGTGGTAGTGATTGGCCCTTAACAGACTTAAGATGTTTTTTAATTTTTAAAATAGAATAACTTTCAAATTACTGGATTTTAAGTTTAATAAATTTGAAATACTCCCAAAAACCTATTCCTGTATGTGCAACAATCTTCTGGGGAAAAACAAAAAAAAGCAAAAAAGATAAAAATAATATTCAATTTGCAAGGCTTAAAATATGTACATAAAATTAAAAATTAAAAAAAATCTTCTGCATGCTTGTGTATGCACACTTGTACATGAGTCTTTTTCATTCACAGAGCATTACTGATCCTTACCTGACAAGCAAATATTCATGCATTCATTCTCACAGCGTGTAAGTACTGTGGAAAATAAAATTTCATTTTTCCAGAAACAAGTGACACTCTGGTGCTCTCAGAACATGATGAGACAGATCATGCAACTGTGATTGTCATGGTGAATTTAGGGTGGGGTGGGTGAGAGACCAGGCAGTACCACTCAGTGACATAAAATCTAACATTCACGGATATAGTGGCTGGATAGCGATTTCTAGACAATGACTTATGTTCTACAACATCAGCAATATTCTGCAGGCTGTTGGACACCCATGAGTGTGTTCCCAGTCTTTAT
This sequence comes from Struthidea cinerea, assembly GCA_013397865.1. Classification (NCBI taxonomy): domain Eukaryota; kingdom Metazoa; phylum Chordata; class Aves; order Passeriformes; family Corcoracidae; genus Struthidea; species Struthidea cinerea. The sequence continues at coordinate 826,563 of VZTI01005613.1, read as the reverse complement.
CCATTTATTGCTTTTTAACTTTGATTGTCATTGTAAAAAGTCAACAGCCTCATTCATTCAAAGCAACCCCAGACCAGTCTCTCTGACCTCCTCTGTATCTGAAACCAGTTGGGCATTACCTGGGGTACTATCCTCTTCTGGCTTCCTACCCCAAAGAATTTACAAGGATATAAAAGTGCCTCTGGACTTCACTGTCCTGAGTGTTATAGTTTGGCAGATGCAGTCCTGATAATTTGGGCAAAGCTTCCATATAAGCTGTTCTGCTTTCTTATTCCAGCATGAGATAGATTTGGGCAGATAAAGACCAGACTTTTTTTATTCTGAGTTGTGCTTTTGCATTGGCATCACTTTGTGATATTAAAAGCTAGAAATTCTCTAGTTGACTACTTAATGGCAGTAACTCCCCCTCCCCCACCCCACCCCCCCATCTCTGAATTCCAGGGGAACAGAAGTAACCCTGACCTTGCTAGATCAAGCATTGTACAACAATATCTGTTTATGACTGGAATTGAGCAGGTTATAATTTCCTTATTTTCTCCTGTAAATCAGTACCTGTGCAAGGATGATCATATTCAGAGAGAAATCAACATTTTTCCAAGAGGTTGAGTTGATTTAGAACTGTAAACTAGCACAGAAGGTTTTTGCAGTTTAGCTCAAAAGCATAAACGGAAAAGGTGAGCAGCCAGTATTCCTACATTCCATAAGAGTGACTGGACTAAAACAAAAATGAAAAAGTTTGAGTTCAATTCCCTTCTTAATTCAAGGCGTGTCGTATCTGATCCAGTTTTTTGCATAGGAGTCTTTGCATGCTTATCCCAGAGTTTAGTGCACTGACTGCTTAATCAAAATCAGTCTACATTTCATTTGCTTTATTTGGATCATTAGTAATTACATCTTGCCTGAAGGGTGATTCTCCATCTCTGCTCAAGACTGGAACCTCGTTGAAATAATTTGTAGTCAAGTGACTAAAACAGTCACCTGAGAAGAATAAATATGTCTTTCAGCTTTCTAAAACTAGGATTGGAATTCAGTATTGGCTTGCTAGTCCATTGGTGTCTTTGGGCCAATTGCAAAATTTTGTTCCAGCAGATCCTCCTACAGCTATTGTGGCTGGAAAGCATTAAAATATTCTGATGATAGATTACTTTTGGTGTATGATTAGCATGTAATTTTTCTGAATCACTCTTCATCACTTCATCCTTCCCATATGTCATATAAGAAATATAAGTATATAAATTTTGTGTCTGAATCATACTCCTGATACCAAGTAGCTAGTTTTTTTAGACACTTTGGTGTCTACATTAGAAATGTCTAAGCAGGGTTTCTGTATGTCATATAGATACTTCATTCAACCATTTAGTCATAAATTACAGCCCTAAGAATTCAACCATGTACTCTGCTAAATCCAAAAGCTCCTATGAAAGGTGTTTGGAAACAGTCCGAGTACTCAAGTTTCTCAAGATTCTGTATTGGAAACAAAACCAGTTGAAAAAGTTTTTGCTTAATATTTCAGAAAGGCTTTCTAGCACCTCCTTCAAAGGCCTGAGTTGTAAAAAAGTCCAAAAAAGATCACACTTATTTGTGAATCTATTTAATTTTGTGAATTACCAGTAGACATCCACCAATGCACTAGACAACTTTGCAACAAATTGAAAGTTGTATTGCCAGTCTAACAAATACAGGAATTAAATATATTCCAATAGTTTGCCCAAACTGACCCACCAAAAACTAATCACAAACACGATGCACACAGTTACGCATTTACCATTTTTACTAGAGAATAATGGCGTAGGCTGCTGAATGCACTACTAGCATTTCATTTCTGTAGGAAACCAGTGCTACAAATGCTCACTTGTGTACGCAGAGCTTTGAAGTTCACAGAATCTTTTGAGCATGTAATTGGTAGAGTTCAGTGATTCACAGCTTTCTAATTCAGTTGGTATTCTGGCAAGTTATTAGCCAGCTGCTGTTCACTGAAGCAGATGTTATGAGCCGTGCATAAAATTGTCAAGGTTATAGTTAGTACAAAGAAAGCTCTATCCCTCTCCTGTCAGGATTTGTAACAAAACTTCTACTGATGTCATCAGAAGAATCAGCTTCAGAAACTGAGTATATAACTCAACCTTATCCCCCATTAGTTTGTCTTCTTTCTTCTTTCATCTTCTCAACTTACTTCAATCTTTCTTGTCATCTTAATGCAGTTTGTATTTGATTTGCCAGCTCTTAACTGCTAGTTGTCTTTCATGCTGATTACTGCACTTGAAAACCTCCTTCAGTTAGTGTTTTTCACCTCATCACTTGTGTTTCTTTAAATTTTTCTGACATAAAACTGAATAAACAGTAGGAGCCATTTTTTCTGCTTTCTACAATGATCATTCTGCATGTTTCAAAAGCAATAATAGAACAAGCCACAGCTTAATAGTTTAGAATAATATGTTGAAGCCCAGATATTGCTACCTGCTTGAGGCAGGAAGTAGGGATTATCTTTAGTAGATTTGTTCATTGTAAATCCCGGTATGTGACTCTACATCCACTGGATAGAGTATAGCTGGGACTGGAAAAAGAAACGGTATTATTTCACTAAAATCTGAGATGATCACTCCAATATACAGCTAATACTTACTATAAAAACATATTGGAAAATGACAATGTATGAGGTAGCAAGAGCTGAATTTTAGAATTGGAACATTAAAAATTTAAGCCAACCACATTTTACCTGGAACTTTTTTCTTTCTCATCAGTTACTATTCTTTCTATATTCATTTAGCTTAGCAATACAATAGTACAATATGAATTTGAATTATAAAGTAATTTAAGTAAAAAAAGATGCATTTTCTGTATCTAGGGCTTGCCTAAGCATGGATTCATTTGATCTACAGCTACATACATAGTTGCTCTCTAAAGACTGAAAACATTTACCCCTAAAACCACTGCATTGATTCAGCTGATTTAACAAAGGATTGAATTTGCTTCTGCAGTCTTTTTGTATATAGAATATGAATTAATATTGGAGACCTACCACTAGGCTATTAAGTACACTTACAGCACGATAATTTATTGATATGCTTTGTAACCCTGTGTTATTCTTAATCTTGTTATTGTTGCTAGTTACTTATTTTTAATTTTTAATTGACAAAACCAGGACAGTCCCTTGCATAAAGTGTCTTGCTTTTTTCCTTTGTGTGCTTCTATTTTCAATAGACAACTCTTCAAATACCTAATTCAACATTTGCACATAACTAGACATGAACAGTTTACATACTAATTGCATTCAAACATCAGGTGTGTTATTGTGATTGTCTTTTACATAGGCAATTTAGAAAATCATAAAATGAGTGTATGCTGCTTATCATGTCACAAAATGACCTTCTGCTAGGTATTCTCAGGCAGTCACAGTAGAGAAATGATCTATCTCTTGAAGTCCTTGATGAATGAGACAGAATAACCATGACCTCTTTGTAACTGATCATTTGGACGCTAAATATGCAAAAGGAAGTCAATCGTAATACATTTTAAATTAAACTTTGAAGAAGTAATAAATTTAGGTTCTAAAAATCATTGTGATAGTTCAGTATGAGACAGTATAAAGTCAGATGTTAGTCTCAGATGAAGTAAAGGCAAAAACTCTACACGAAATGAACCTTTGATTTCAAATGTAGAATATATAAAATACTTGCTAGAATAGAAAATGAATGTTTTGTGTTTGGAGTGAAATCTAAAGAAGGAACAAGAGTATGTGTATTTGCAGAGAGGTTGATGGCAGCCAAAATTTACAGAAGCCATTTGAAATAACCAAATACGAACATGTTGGTTTCTTTGGGATCAGAAACAGTAATGTGTCTTTTATAAACTTATTGGAGAATCCTGCAGCACAATTCTTGGTTGTAGACATATATTGAAAGTTTCTTGAAAACTACCAATAAAGAAGTAAAAATATGGTGTAGGTCTTCCAGTCCTCCACATTTTGCCACTAGTAATGAAAGATCTCTAAAAAAGCATTTTACTTAAGCACTGATTTTGCTTTCTGTATACTAGATTTAATTATAAAACTATGAACAATTTAAAATATTCTATTTTACTTGAAATCCCATAGATACATTTTCTAGTGGCAGTTAAAAATTTAGTTACATAACTTGTTTTTGAAAGCATCTGATTGCCAAAAAACTACTTTGGCAATTGCTATGAATTTTTTATCATGTGTAAGTAACATAAAATATTTATTTAGGTAAACTACAGATTGCTATTTTCTTTTAGTACTCTAAAATAAAAGTCATACAACCAATATTTATTTATTGCTTAGAAGTAGTATGAAAAATTTCCTCAAGCAGTGAATATAATGACTCAAAATAATTAAGATGGAAATAAGCATTTTTTCTGGCTTTTTAAAGCTATAAAATCAATATGCCAACTTATGCACAGTAAGAGCTAGCCATTTTCATTGCTAACTTCCTTATTCTTTTCTTCAATAGTGAATGCAGTTGTGCGTGTTGTACCCTCAAAAGTACAGAATAATGGAATCATAGAATATAGAATCACAGAATCTAGAATCACAGGATGGCTTGAGTTGGAAGGGGTCATAAAGATCATCTAGTTCCTGTCATGGTCAGGGGCACCTTCCACTAGGTCAGACTCCAAGTCCCACCCAATCTGGCCTTGAACACTTCCAGGCATAGGGCACCCACAACTTCTCTGGGCAAGCTGTTCCAGTGTCTCACCACCCTAATCATAAAAAAGCTCTTATGTCCAATCTAAATATAGCCTTTTTCAGTTTAATGACATTCTACCTTGTTCTGTTGCTACAGGCACCCTTCTGTCTACTGAAAGGCTGTCTGGTCAGAAGTACTCAAGGTTCTCCTTTTTACCCTTTGCAAAAATGGATTTGATATTCCCTTTCTGCAGTCATTGGGATCTTTGCCTGAATGCTGTGACTTTTCAAATACGATGGAGAGAGGGTTAGCAACTACATCAGCCAACTGCATTAGTCTTCTGCCTTCCTTGTCTGATCTCTTACACATGATAATCATGAGATTTTGCACTCTAAGATTTCCTTAAAGAACAGTCGGTTTTGTTCATCTTCTTTGTCCCTGAGGCCAGTTTCCCAGGGGTTCCATCCATAAATCCATCAAAGAACTGAAAGTTCTAAAATTCATTCTCCTGACTCTACTCTTCCACTTCACATGTGCATTAAGAATGTGATCTCCAGGGCATGGTCATTGCAACCCAGGCTGCCAGCAGTCTTTACATCTCTTATTAGTTCATCTGTGGTGGCCAGCAACAAGTCTCGTAATGCTCCTCCTGTCAGACTATCACATGAATTAAAAAGTTATCCTTGATGCACTCAAAGAACATCCAGGATTGCTTACAACTTGCTGTGCTGCTTTTCCAGCAGATGTGAATGCCCCAGCAGGATCGGTGAACATGGTGCTTCCCATAGTTGAAGTAAGAAGGATTTGTCAACATCTCTCTCTTCATCAGGCAGCCAGTAGTAAACACCAACCAGAAGGCTTTGTCGGTTTGGCCTCTAATTTTCATCCACAAGCTCTCAACCTGTTCATCATTGTTTTTCAAAGATAGGTCTGTGCAATCAATCCAGTTTTTGTATATAGAAAGTAACCCGTGCCCCAGTCTCTCCTTCTTTGCCTGTTCGTATAAATTCCTTGTTTATAATGATTGTTTGCGGTGCTCCGGCTGCGTGATTCATTCCACCAGCTTTCAGTACTAGTGATTAGATCCTAGCTTTCTAGATGCACAGTGGCGTCCATCATCTCCTGTTTTTTTGACTTACTCTACTTCATTGATGTACTCATTTCAGTTGGGCTATTGACTGTGTCACCATTTTAGAGAAACATGACCTAATTCCTTTGAGGCATTTTACAGGTGTTTCCAGGGCTGTTCCTAACACACCAGCATTCCCTGGTTCTTTCTTTACTCAAAACTCTATCCCCTTCTTCTGGTAAGTGTAGTTTAAAACTGTCCTTATAAGCCTGGCTGACTTGGTGAAGACTTTCTTGCCTAACCAGTACACTACTGCTTCCTATGTTTTTGAAGTACAGCACAGTAATTCATTATCCTTAATTTATGTTTATAGCACAATGTTAAAAGGTTCTAAATATATTTTCCCTACGCACTGATAAAAATGAACTTCACAGAACATTTATTCTATTTGCCAGATGGCCAGTTGCATCCATCTATGAAAGGCATGAACTCCTTTAAACTGGAGAAGTTTTATTTACTAGTTTTAAACTCATGGATTCATCTGTGATGGTGTTGTTCTCATTGTTTGGTTTTCCGTGTTGAACAATAGAGATAAGATGCACATATAAGTAGATGCAGTAAAACTTCTATAGGCATTGGCAACTACAGGTTTGAATAGATGCAACTAAAGTCTATTTTTATTTCGATTTTTATGAATAAGAGATCTTTATGGAAAAAATATACACCATTCAATTGATTTCATTTACAAATTCAGCATACCCTCTTAACGTGTATCGATATATTTCTAGAAAGCAGCACAAGGCCAAGAATACACAGGTGGAGAGCCTGTCTAAGCATGGTCAGGTGCTCCACTCTCAACTGTGTTCTCTTGATTAGTACACTGACATCAGACCTTAATACATTCACAGTGAATCACAAGTGTTTTAGCTACTACAGGGTATAAAAAGTTATGCAATAAAACATGACAATTGCACAAAATACCTTGTAGCAAATATTAGCAAATAAAGAGCAGTTTCTTTGACTAATAACATAATTAATTTCCTGTCAGTTATTTGAGCGCACTCAGTGAAACAAGCTTTCCTAATTTGAATAAACTATCCTTTTCATGGGAAGTTATTAAGTAAGCTGTGGTTAATCTCTGTCATGTACAGTAGTACTATAATTAGTATATTTTACACTACATGGCTGGAATGTTAATCAAGAGTATTTTGCAAAAAAAAAAAGGTTTTCTAGAACATTTCCTTTGATTTTTTTTAAAGTTTTGTGCATGAAAAGTGAATTCCATTAGATGAAGTATTCATAACTGCTGAAAAGAATATTCAATCACTTGAAATATTTTAATCTAAATTAATGTATATATTCATTCTCTATTTGAATGGAAAGTAATTTTAGCTTAACTGAACACTGACATGTAGATATTAAAAAAGTATTTTATTTTCAGGTGTTTCAACATAAATGCAAATGTATGTTTATTCAGTACACAAGTTAACGCTAATGTTTCATATTTTCAAATCAAAACTTCTTACCTTCATTACTAAACTTCTAATGCCATCAACTGTAAGCTCTTCATCTGCAACAGTGCTGATAATTTACGTTCTGTGCCTATCTCAAAGTCTTGAAATTAACGTATGTTCTGCTAGATGATCCAAAAAGACAGATCCAGAGGATTCAACATTGATAATGATCCTATGGCACCTTCTGATACTTTTCGGAATGTATTCTGTTTCACATTTTTGTGGGTTCACCCTAGTAGGCAGCTCTGTACCACAGCTGCTTGCTTATTCTCCCCCACTCCGGCCTCCACTGTGACAGGGGAGGAGAAAAGGAAGAGCAAGACTCAGAAAACTCATGGGTAGTGATAAAAATCTTTTAAAAAGCAAAAGTAGAAGAAGAAAGAGAGAGAGAAGACAAAACAAGACAAGTGATGCAAACACAATCAATCACCACCTCCCACAGATAGCCTGATATCCAGCCAGTTCCCATGTGAAAGACAGCTAAACTCCCTAAACAGCTCTCCTGCATTTTACTCCTAACCATGACATTATTTGGTATAGAATATCTATTTTGGTAATTTGGATCATCTGCATGGTTCTGTTTCCTCCCAATCTTTTGCACACCCCCAGTCTAATCACTGTGGGGGCAGCAGAGTGACAGATAGATGGCCTTGATCCTGTGCAAATGCTGTTTAACAAGAGCTAAAACATTGGTGTGTTACCGGCATTGTTTTGGTTAAAAATCTAAAACACAGCAGCATACAAGCTGCTATTTAGAAGATTTGTCTCCATCCCAGCTGAATCCATCGCACATGTGTGGGCTATATTCTAAATAAAATGTAAATCCCCTTTCAGTACCAGTAAGTTATGACAACTTACCCCAAGAATTTTTGCCTGAACAGGACCTATAAGATTCAAATATTATTCAACAGGGAACGAATAGATAACTGCAGTTATAAGGTCATTTCTCACAATCCTCCTGTGACAGTCAGTCTCTTAAAACAAAGCAAATCAAACCCTACTCTGGCCAATGTAGGTAAAAGTTAAAGGGCCCAGGGTCCAGATCATATCCTGCAATTTTAACTCACGGTTGCAAAAGTTGAGGCACCGGCCCAGAGGCTGAACATGTTAATTGGCCTCCTGTTTGAAGGCTTAATATTGCAAATAGCTGAATAACATAGAAGCAGACATGAAAAATCAAAGCATTCTAGCTGAGTAGCAGACATTTCCTCTGGATATCTACAAATGCCCAGTATTTCGTGCTTGACAATGTTATTGCTAAATCTCAACCAGATGGAATTTTCTTGTAGCTTGGGTCCAGATGGGTACTGACACATAGCAGTAAAGGGAGGGAGTTTCATGTATGTGAGATGATTGCAGAAATGAAAATGACCTTCTGTTGTTTAATCTAATACTGTGTTACCAATCTTCAATGAAACAATACTTTTAAATCCATTTTAGTGGCTCTTCTGTACATCTATTCCTGCGTCAGGTACTTCTGTGGGCAAGCTGCTGAGCACAGATCACAGATCTGAGCACAGAAGGAAATGCAAACATGGAACAGAAGTTTGGTTATTATTTCAAGGCAAGGTCTCCTAAAGGTCATTACACGGTGGTTCTTATGTTTTTCTCTTTCCCTTGTATCATAGCTTAACCCCAACTGGCAACTAAGCACTACACAGCCACCTGCTCACTCATCCTCAGTGGAAAGGGGAGAAACAGAAAGGTAAAAGTGAGAAAACTCAGGGGCTGAGATGCGCAGTTTAATAATTAAAATGAAATAAAACAATAAAGAAGAACAGTGAAGCTGATGAAGGTTCTAGAAAGCAAGCCTATGAGGAGCATCTGAGGGAACTGGTGTTGTTTAGTCTGGAGAAAAGAAGGCTCACAGAGACCTCACTGATCTCTACAATGCCTTAGTGGACAAAACTGACAGACAGCAATAGGAATTTTTAAAAATTCTTAGACTTGTGATTCTTAGGCTTAGGTCAGTTTAGGGCATGCATGAGAAAAGAAAAACTTATTCTAGGAAATAGAGTAAGTTTTATAATAACACCTGAATATTGCTCGTGGGCAGTGAAGAACAAGTTAGCTGTGATTTATAATAATTATGCCAAATGGCCAAAGTGTACAATTATTTTCCTAAATAAGAGGTAATCTTACCACAACACTGAAAATCAGTAGTTGCCTTAAAGCAGGTAGAAAAAAAAAATAGATTTTTTTTGGTGGCAATTGCTTAAGTACCTGCAAACTGATATCTTCTACTATTGTTATCTAGATGGGAGGCAAATGGGAGCTTCTACAAAGATGTCACCATAGACTGGTATTGTTGGTTTCACTATAAGAATATTTAGAAACAGTTTAAATAGCTGAGAAGAGATTCTGGGTTTGAATGTAGCAACACTGTACAGGAAAATTCTGTTAACCTCGACTTTTAGCATAGTGAAGTTATGAAGAAGAAAGTAGTTAACAGTGACATTTCACTGGGACCATGTGCAATGGTGACACAGGAGTTTCCTGATATAAGAAAGAATAAACTGGTCAGATTATTTACAACAAAGGAATCCCTAAAGAAAACTGTCTCGTAGAACTTTCTGCTACCTAAAGGAAATCCTCAAAATACTGATAATTATGTCAAAGGTGGAATTGTTCAATAAAAACTTTTTAGCTTTTTAGCTTTTAAAAATAATCCAATGATATATTCAAATAACACAATGAAAGAAGATACTCCATTTCTTAGTAGCCCTGCAGGATATTTAACACTTCTAAAAACATACATTTTAAAATCTGCAGGATCATCTTTACCACACCTTTGAAAGAGCTAGACAAGGTGACTTCTGTCCAGAATATATTTTTCAATAAATCTTTTTAATATTGAAGAAGAAAATGAAAGCCATAAAATACATAAAGTGGATGGAGATTATTTTATGAGGAAGTGGACACTTGCCATCTGAGCAGCAATCCTAGGCACAATCATGTAAAGTTTAATGGAGAGTTTAACTGCTTAAGATAAAGAAATGCTGCTATTAGTGTTAAGCCAAATGTCTTGGTGAGAAAATATGTCTCACCCAACTAAATTGATCTGTTGTCTGTGAAATTTACCATTGTACACTAAATCTTTTAGATAATTTTAAATAGTGAAAACTGCATTGTCTGAACCAACTATTTGCACAGATTCATGTGTCTATCTATCTTCTCTCTTAGGCATACAGCTAGATGCAGAAATGGAAAGTGAAAGGAAATGAATGTATTTCTGGTTCGCTGTGTACTGACCTGAAGTAGTTACGCCTGTGAGCTATGTTACCCACAGGCAAACAATTCAAGGTAGAAAGTGGCCACATAAAAGAGGCACAGTGCATAGCATAAACGTTCATTCCTTTTACCAGCAAAGTTTGACTTAAATAATGAAGTCCCTTCTACGTTAATTGAATTGTCCTCCTCCCACAATTAGAATATATTCAGAGTGCTGATCCTAACCGATACTTTACATTTGCATTGTTCTAGATATGTCAGAGACTAACAGTTTTCAAATTCCACTGACATTGCCACAGAAGATGCTTTTTAAAAAAATATCTGTCTGCTTTCTAGTATAAAACATTCCTATGAGTAGGTGACTTTCCAGCTCTGTAATAGAAGAAGAACATAAACTATTAATGTGACAGATTAATTAGTTATCTTTTAAATGAAACTTCTATAGATACTACTCTATAAAGGGGAAATATTATGATACTGTTACACTAACATGAAGGAAAATTAAGACAACTAAAATTCTAGTATTTTGCTGTTTGGTGATACATGCACGACAAAGATGACTCTGCAATATGTCATGTCATTGATAACCGTGATTTCCAATTGAAAACAGTCAAGCCAACTGCTTCCATTTTTAATTTAAATATCTTACAACTGCTGACAGCTGAATCAGCAATGGCTATAAGCAAAATATTTATATTTAAGGAAAATACATCATTCTGAATGTCATTTACTATCACAAAGTATACATAATGATTTCTCCTACAGAAAATACTCTTATGCTTCTGAACTGCCATCCTCCCCCAAACAAAAATAATAGAAAACAGCATTAATATTCAATAAATTATTATTCCTTATTTAGATCAACCCCTACAGATCACTGGACTTTTCGACTACAATATTCTTGCTGTATATTATGCAACACTTAGAGTTATAATGAAAGCACGAAGAGCACATTAGGAATATTCACTAGAGTATATTAAAGTACACAAATAGTATATAATGACACATATATAACAGCATATTACAGTATAAAATATGTCAAAGCACTTATTGGTAAACTAATCAATGGATAAATATATGAATTATAACTGGCACTTCAGGAATGCAATATCCTTGTTGCTACATTGATAAATGTGACCATTAGAAGCAATATTTGTCCTGTTTATAAGACTCCAGTACTTTGTTGGCACAGGAAAAGCAAATCTACAACACAATGACCAATACATGTAATGCTACCCAGTGTAGGTGTGCTTCAGTATTAAAATTTTTATTATTGTAATAAGATTATGTTTCAGAGTGTAAAAGAGAATGGACAACAGCCAGGATAAAAACAGACAGCTTAGTGTTTTAAAGTACCAGCAATCAAGCAACCACAACTGTTCCACTTGAAGACATGACTGCTGTTTGCAAAAAAATCATACAAAAATTGTCATAGAATCTCCTGAGTTGGATGGGACCCACAAGGATCATTGAAGTTCAAAGCAATTACTGTTTTCTAATATGTATATAGGGTTCACATCTTACCACCCTCATGGGAGCTGAATCAAAGTCAAGTGAATTTGGTTCTGGCCTTAAATTTCTATGTACTTCCAATTCTATTTCTTTTCCTTCACTTAAGCGTGAATGTCCATATTTGGGAAACAATATGTTCTTTATAACGTTTTTTGATGATATACAGAGCACAATCAAAATGAGTAGAACAGGTCATAATACCGTTTTAGGAATTTTAGACAAAGAGTAAAGGCCTTTTCCACTGTCATCAGGCTGTTCTTGAATGAGACTGAAGCAGACTGACTATTTAAAACACTTCTGAAAATACACCTTCAGGACTGTGTTTGATGTTCTTGATTTTCAGAAAATAAAATATAAATCCTAGACTAGTGTGATGCAAATTCCTGGGCTAGACCTTGATAAAATCATTTTTATTTCATTTCTACAGAAGAAAGTAAAACATGTTTATGAGTCAAGCTAAAGCAAAAAATCCTCTCAACATGCTTTATTTTAATTTTAGAGAAGAAAAAATGGCTGAAGCCCCAAAAGCATTTTCACAGATACAGTCCAATGCAAGCTAAATATCTCGGAGACAGTTTTGTATTCTTGTGTTTGCTGAACTGAAGACAGGTTTCATACTGTTAAATTCCAAATACTGCTACAGAAAAATTACCAAAATTTCAGTCAAAATAATTCCTTGAAGCAATCCAAGAATATAGCTCTCATTATTTCAAATAAATGAGACCTTGGCTGTGCTTTACAGGATTCCAGGAATAAGTACTGGTAAAATAATTATGATTATTAACTGTGGATTTTTTTTAGTATCACAACAGGGAAAAGGAAAATGCAAATGCCAAAGAAACAGAGTTTGAAGGGTAAGGAAGTAAGAAGAGATTGTGTTGTCTCTGTGAAGGAATTTTCCGGGAAGTTATACCATGAAGAATATGTCTAACTTTGAGTAACTGAAATACTTTATTTACAACAGCAATAGCTTGTACTAGATCAGTAAAAGAATTGTTAAAGATAGTTAAAGAAAAGTATTTAAGACTTTGTGAATACTGTCTGGTAGATAATAATAGTAATTAAAATAAAACAGTTGGAAAAACCTAATCCTGTTATATGAAATCAAAGTATTTGTTGTATGAAAACAAAGTCTTTCTAATAAAAGAGGCATTCAAGATTTTCGGGTTTTTTGAGAAAAACAAATTAGCATAAATATCTTAAATCTAAATCAAATTCTGCTCTATCTTCTAATTCAGTGTAATTTAGCATATTCCTTTTCTTCATGAATATACAATATAAACAAAAACAAGCAGAAGAAGCTGCAACTTTCCCGAATCACAACAGCATTTCAATGACTAGCATTATTCCAAGAAAAGTATAATCTAAACATTTCAGGGACAAATGGAGTAATTAATAGCTTTTATTCACCAGCATTTGCTGACTTACTCATGATGTTGCAATTTGCTCTAGTGTTAAAATGCTGTTGTCTATTTCTCTGAACAATCATATTGGTCTTTGCTTTCACTGAAAGTAAGACAAACTGTGATTAATGATGTGAAATTAAAGATGAGAGGAAAAAACCCAAAATATTTAATTCAGAATCCTTACATTTAAAGAAAACAAAACCCCAAATTATCATTTGTTTAATAGTACATATTTCTAAACCTGATTAAATTTATTTAATAATATGTAAATAAATCATAAAAGTCTTATTATAGTGTGATGGAAGAAAATCAAATGTCACACACATCTTCAGCAAGATCAAGAAGGAGGATCTGGCTTAGCAGTTTTAATCAGCCACCTGGGAGCCATTACTGGGAACATAAAAGACATGAGGACTCTTACAAGCTGACTGAGAACGGAGAGAATGGATTTACCAAAGGTAAAATATGCCTGCCCAGCCCAACTATGTGTTGTGATGAGATAGATGAACTCTGTGGGTAAAAGGAGAGCAGTGGATGTTGTGCTCCTTGACAGTAAGGCTTGTAGTCAACTTGGCTTCATATGGACTGGATAAGTGGTCAGTAAGGTGGATGGAAAATTGGCTGGGCCATAAATTGTAAAGGGGTGTGATTAATAATTCCAGCTTTTGGCTGGTTTCTAGTGGCATTACTCAGGGATTGCTACTGAGAGCAATACAGCTCCTTAACTTTGTTGATGCAACAGATTGCAGTACTCAGCAATTTAGCAGCCAATACCAAACTAGGGGGAGCAATTAACATGGGGCTATTCAGAGGAACCCAACCTAGCAGAAGATATAGCAGAAGAAAGCTCATGAGTGTCAGTGAAAGAAAATGCGGTCTTTCATCTGGAGTGAAGTAATTCGGTGCAACAGGACAGATTACATGCTGTCGGGGTAGCAACGAGCATTACAGAAAGTAATGGTAGTTCCACACTGAAGGTGAGTCAGACACGCAAAGAAGAAAGCTCACCACATACTCTCTTAGGAGAGAAGTAGCTAGACAGTTGTGGAGAGTAATTCTCTCTTGATTGTGTATTTGTGAGAATGTACTTGAAGAGCTGTACCTAGTTTGGTCTCCTCATTGCCAGAAAGTCCTGGATGAACTTGAATTAATCCAGCTGTGTATGATCAAGATGATTAGGGTTCTGGTGCATGTGCCATGTGAGGAGACACTGAAGAAATTCAGTTTGTTGAGCCTTAGGGAAAAGTAAGCTAAGGAGAGAGCTTATTATATGTATTATATACATAATATAATATGTATAGAGAAGGTGGAGACCGACTCTTGAAAGCACGTAGTGACAAGACAAAAAGCAACAGTCACAAGTTGCAACACAGGAAATTTTGATTAGACATAAGAAAATAAAACATTTAAGCATGAAGTTGGTCAGAGTTTCCTGGAAATATTGAAGAAATCTACATCCTTGGAAATGGTCAGAACTTGGGATACAGGCCTGAGCAACCTGCTTTAGCTGGATCTGCTTTGAGGTGGTTTTACTATATGGCATATTATGCTTTCTGAAACTGCTACAGAAATAAATTAATATACCTAGGAATTAGTATTTGTTTTATTTTTATGATCTTGTAAGGGAAAAGTGAGGATTAAATTACAAAGTAATTTCAGCCAAAACCAATTTCTTTTCAATTCTGGAAATTTTAGACAATTGAAGGGAAAATACACAAAATATTTACTTCCTTATTACTACAGAAGATGTGATCAAAGCCTGAGCTGGCAGAATTTTCTGTAACTAAGTTGTCCCTACAAAATTAATAGCTTTGCTCATTTTTTTAGAAAGCCGTAATAAAATTCCAAGGTGTAATTTAATTTAAAAAAACCCACAGGATATTCTGTGTTAAAAGAATTAGAAAATCATAGCATATCAGTAATATATTTAATGTATTTTGCAGGGCTAAATATTTCAGAACAGACATAGTAATTTGAAAATGTTTGTAAGAGCTATTAGGAACATATATTTTTATACAAGAGATTACATGAAATATAAAAATAGGTCCTACTCTCTATTAATATTTCAGTATTGACCACACCATTTAGGCTTTCGACTTTGCTTGGAAATAGCAGTTCCTTTATATATTAAAGTTTGTAAAACTGGGATATTACTGATTTTATAAATTCTTACATTTTGAAAATGCTCTGTGATTAAAATTGCTAACACTTTGAACTTTTATTGAACTTAGACATTTTTTCACTTAGACTTTGGAGGCAGTAAAAAAGCCCTAGTAAAAGCTGTGAGAGGCACAATATTTTTTTTATCAACTTGGCCATCTAAAGAGTCATTGCAATAATCTAGGATTCTGAGTTATTGAGATTGTTTGAAAGAAGTAATAGAGTTTATGGTTCAGTTGGGTGTAATTTGTTAATGCAACTCATGTATTGTACATATGAAAAAGGCACAGCTCATCATAATTGTATATTGAATATACTGCACAATTTTATTATATACGGTAAATTCATGCAATAGTGCTAAGTCTTTATATTGTTCAGTTGTGAAGTAGGGTTGGAGTATTGCAAATGGTTGGATACATTAAAAAAAAAATCTAGTTTTACCATAGTTTTTTTCTGGACATTGCCATCTGGAATTTATAGTGTATTATTTGTTTGTCTGCAATATTTTAATCTTTGACTGTGGGAGTGATTTCCCATTACAATATGCTAATGTTTTATGTGTTAATGATAATGGCAGAACTGTAGATCTAGGAGTGCTAAGTTAACTCTCTTCCTTCTCATATTGGTCTGGGATTCAAGACCTAGTACCTCAGTGTAGTACTGACACTGGACAATAGCACTGGAAAATTTTCACTCTGAAATTATTTCCTTGCTCAGTGTGGGTAAAATTCTGCTCTGCTCTGCTATGAGAAGCTAGTTTAGTGTCTTCTTTACCATGTTAGCCTTAGTCAGATTTTATCAACTCTGGCAAACCATTTTGTAAAGAGTGAAATATAACTAAGATATGGCAATGAGCATTATTTTGAATGTGTTTTATCCCTCACTTAATCCTAAATCACCAGCAGTAATTATGGAAGCCATTTCTTCCATCATGAATCAAACTCTTAGTTTGTCCTCAGAGATGTACTTTTATCAATATGACATCATTTTACGTGATGAAGAACAAGGTTAAAGCAGACACGAAGTAGTCCTCCAGTGTCAGAGAGCCTATGCACGCCATAACAAGGTAACTTTTTAACCAGTAGAGAATATAAAACTCACTTCCAGATAATCCCTCCCTTGTAATACTACCTGGGCAATTGGTGTTTCTGTAAGTTTATTCTGTGATTTAGAAGTAAAATGGGATGAAAGACCTTAATTTTCCTTACCCAAGTTTGCAAACATGGATGAAATCCAAAGTGTATATGTAAAACATTGCTATTATTTCCACTATCAATAATAGAAGTTGGATATCTGAAATGTCCTATGCCGTATGTAGAAGGACTCTACATAAAAGATTAAGTTGGAAAAATAAGATGTCTATTTTAACTTTCAGTGTGACATTTTATTTATTTTCTTCTGTGCTTCACAGATCAGATGAAGCCATCTTTTTAATAATGAGATTTATGTAGCAAGAAGGATTAACTGAAGTCTCAGTGTTTGCCGAATACTTCCTTTAATGGGTTGTAACGTTCCTTTGACATATGTAATTAGTCAATTGCCTGTATGACGCTACGAATGCTCCCCAGATAGCATCAGTAGTTACTAGGCTATACCTGAATTTTGGCTTCAGTAATTGAAATGAAGCTTTCGTGGTAAAGGGAAAATGTAAATGAAGGTGAAGAAATCTCATCAGGGGAATGCTGAGGTACATAAACTTTTCTCCTCTTACCCTACGTTAGACAACTTTGTTCTTCATCAGGAATTTATAAAAAAAATTTCTGCTGGTCTTCACTCAGTTGCAATCTTCTGAAATAATATAATAAAAGACCCAAACCCTTTTCTCCTTTTGACATATTTTGTGGATTCATACTTCACTATTACAGTCTATTGGAACTTACTGTTTCTGAGAAAACATTTACCTGCAAAATTAAAATACTTACTTCAGATTAGTCTCAATACTTTTCTCCTACTCTTCAACCAAGAAGGCTGGTCTTTTTTTTGTTTTTATTTATTATTATTATTAGTAGTAGTATCATCATCTTCATCATAATTGTTGTTATATAATAATAAAAAGTGTACAGCTTCCAGGAAAAGAAAAAAAAAACCAAAACAAGTACTCTACTTTAAAAGTACTCAACTCAAAAGTCCTATCTTTAAAATGGAAGAGAATGTACTGCTTTTCTCTTCCTATATTATTATCCTAGTCATGTTCAACTCTTTTTTGGCACAGTATAGACTGCAGCTTGTTCTTCACCTCATGTTTCTTCTGGGTTAAACCTTTAAAGGAAACTACCTTAGGTGAACATGTAAGATGCTATGATGAAAATATGTTACAGACATAGCCAAAACAGATATTTTTTTTTCAGTTGATGACCAAAGGCCCAGTGGCAAGTAAAATCAAAATCCATCTGAATTTTCTCTGTCCTAATTTTCACCTTTGTTTTCTCTCTCATTTGTTTCATCAACTACTTTCCACTGCTTCTTTGATAATTTCAGTCTCTGAGTTTCCTCTGGGTGACTTTTTAATTTCCTCACATCATTTTTATGAGACAAAATTAGAATATCAATTTCTCTGTGTTCTTCACTTATTGCTTGGAGACATGTTAGTATATTTTACTACACCTTATGTAAATGTGTAATATCATGGAGTGTATTTTTATACTTCTTATTGTATCTCAAGTCATATGGAGAACAATTCTGCCTTTACGTCTAGACTCAGTTAATTTGTGCTAAAGGTTAGGGTCCCACTGGGCTTCTTTAATGTTTGTATCAGGACTATGGTAGTTAATGTTACTATATTAGCATGACAGTATAAAAATTACTACATAGTTAAAAGCTGAACTTTACCCATCCCCATTATAGGGCAGATAATGAGGTTATGGACTAATAAAGTGTTAATTGAAGCTATATCAGCAAGTAGTTTCTAAAGAAGTGAAGAAACTATTAATATACTTACAATGCATATTCATGAGCAAAAATATGTATATTAGTGGGTCCATAGCCCTGCTCACTTCTTACATATACAACTGTTAATGTTTTTTCAAACTCCTGTCATTTCTGAGATTTTCTGTGGCCTCTACCTTTAGGATTTCAGTATTCTTTTGAAATTAGTCACCCCTGAAGTTCACCATCTAATGACAATGTTCAGTTCAGATTTACAGCCTGTGAAAACTAATTCAGATCCCTGAATGAAACAAGATCCCTGAATGAAACATCATGTACATATGAGTCACCATTTCAAACAATACCTTTTGGTCTTCGATCACTTCTTGCCACTGAGATCTCCTGCATAAGTATTCTGCTTTGTAAACTTTCAGAGTTTCAGAAGAATATTGCCACTTGTTCTATATCCATAATTAAAAGAAGCAAATATTTCTCTCATTTAATAGATCTTTAGTGGTGAAGCCATGACTCAGAGACAGCTCTGCCTCAGTGTGATCAGTCAGCAGGGATTAAATCCACCATGTCCATAAAAAAGATGCACCCAGGGAGCAGGAGCCGCCCAGGGTGTGGTGTGGCACTTCAGGCAGGCATGGTGCAGATACCCTGCAGGCTCTAGAGTTCAATTTGTGTCATCACCCTCTTGGGAGCAAGGTCAGGCAAACTCAGAAAGGCAAACAGGCTATTGGAACCAAGCTCTGGCCTCCCTGAACAGCAGCAGCCAGCAGAAACAATTCAAAATAAAGGGGACCCTCTATCCATTCCTCAGCAAGAAGAAGGCAGCAGTTGTAAAGAAAGGAGTGAATGGAGGGTAGTCCATGCTCACAGTAGAAAGTGAAATTCTTTGCCCACCTCATCCCTCCAGCTGCCTTTTCACAACAGGCTTTGTACACGGCTGGGTGTTGCACTTGACACACCTGAAGGATGAGATGCCATCCACAGGGACCTGGACAAGCTCAAGAAGTGGACCCATGGGAATCCCATGAGGTCTAACAAGATGAAGTGCAAAGTGCTGCACCTGGGTCGGTCCAGTATCAATCCAGGCTGGGGGATGAGCAGATCAAGAGCAGCCCTGCTGAGAAGGACTTGGGGATGTTGGTGGGGGAGAGGCTGAACGTGACCTGGAAATGTACACTCACAGCCCAGAAAGACAAACGTGTCCTGGGCTGCATCTAAAGCCACGTGGGCAGCAGGACGAGGGAGGGGATTCTGCTCCTCCACTCCACACTGGTAGACCCCCACCTTCAGTAGTGAATCCAGCTCTGGGAGCCCCAGCACAGGAAGAATATAGACCTGTTGGAGTGAGTCCAGAGCTGGCTATCAAAATGATTAGAGGGATGGAGCACCCAGGAAAGGCTGAGAGAATTGGGATTATTCAGACTGGAAAGGAGAAGGCTTTGGGTGACCTAACTGTAGCCTTCCAGTACCTGAAGAAAGCCTGCCATAAGACAGAGACACAATAGTTAGAAGAGCATGTAGTGACAGGACAAGGGGAAATGGCTTTAAACTGAAAGAGAACAGGTTTAGATTGGGGTTTAGGAAGAAATTCCTGATATAGTGAAACATGTACCTGCCCATGGCAGAAGAGTTGGAACTAGATGATCTTTAAGGTTCCTTCCAACCCAAACCATTCTATGAATCTATGATCAAATTCCCAAGTTTGCTTCAGCAGAGTATTAACTAACAAGATATCATCTACATCCTACTCGCTGTGACTATCTCTGTGCAACAGTATAATATTATCCTTATCTGCATCAGAAAATATAATATATACAGATTTGAATATAATAATTTTATAGTATTTCATATACAAGATTCTCAGATGCTTTCAAATGCTATATCTTGATTTATTGAATAATCTACTGAATGACTTTATTTGTCCTCAATTTCTGGTTGCTACTTTCCTATGAAAAGCCTTGTCTTTTATGAAGAAAAATGTGTATTTGACATTACATTATGTTTGTATTTAAATACTTATAGATGAACTTGTTTGGGGGGTTCAGTTCAGAAAATATCTGCTGGTGGTATGTGTGATACCTGTAATTTCTTTTTTCTCAATATAATTTAGTACTAACAGATTTATCCAGCACTTCTACCTAATTATACTTGAGCTGTCTCAATCTTGACTGTTTGTCTGGGTAATATTAACATATGAACAGTAAAGAATTTTTATGAAGATAAATCCCACTAAGGCTGACATTTTATTAACTAGTTCTAGAAGCTTGTTGGATATTGCTTCTTTTCTGACAAAGCTAATTAACTTTGATAAATATTACCATACCAACATCCTTGAATGTAAACACTTTAGGAGTTATCATACATTACTCTAATTTATAGTTTGATCAACATTTACAATTGTTAAGAAGGTTTATTTTTTATTTTCTGCTTAATATCATCATGCTAAGTTCCATGATCAATAGAAGCCTACAAGGTGTTAAAAATTGCTTTTATTATCCTAGATGCTAATTATAGCAATACTACATTTTGCCAGCCTGTGCTCATCTGAAGTTATTGTCAATATATCATGTTGCTTTCAGATTTCTACTAACTAAAATTTTTTATCCTCTCATTTCACCTATCAGTTCTGCCCCTTGATTATCTGAAAAACTGTACACTGGAGATATTTTGGGGGTGGTTACTTGTAACACCATTACAAGATATTGTCTCAAGTTATTTTTCCAATTTACTTTTATTTATGACTGTTTATATCCTATATGAAGAAATTGCCAACTTTGTGATTTATTTTTAAGTTCATATAAATTTGAATCTGGAACTGAACTGGATTAGGTTCACAGCCTGTGTTTGTGAAATTAGGTCGTTACTTATATCCAAGTGTTACTTATGTCTTTTGTCCAAACTGACAAAGCATATGCTTGATAATGATTTTAATCCTGCATGAATTATAAACTGGGTTGGGTCACGCAGTAATACACATAAAGAGGATTAACATAGCATGTATTATTTTGTACAGTATGTATAAAATGTTCCCAAAGTAAACACTGGACAGCTACAGCAAATATTCAATAATCAATAAAATGATGGATGCAACAATTAAACTCAGTGGTTTTCAACAAGTAGTTCCAATGAAGAAATTACTCTTCAGAAAAGCTGTTTTGATGGCATTCCACTACTGGATGTTCACCAAACTAAAGAATGTAGGTCCTGTGCATTAGCCCACAGTTGTCATTCTCTATCATCAAAGTCGGAGAGTGAAATGTTATTTTCTGACTTAAACATCTTCATGAAGGACTTTTGCCTATTATAGCAAAACTGTACAAAACCTGCAGAGAAAACCACCAAAACCCTGAATGGGGCCCTGAACAGCTCCTTGATGGAGATAAGATAAAGTAACTCAGGGGGAGAAGAATACATTCACAGAGGGATCAAGTTTAGCACCTTCAGGGTGGAGACCACAGTCCCAGGGTCATCAGCTTCGAGGCTTGCACAGACCCTCACACTAAAGGGTGGGGGGAGGAGGAGAAGTTTTGGGTGTGTAGTGAAAAAGCCTCTGGTCAGATGCAGTTAACACCCATCCTCTGTTGTTCAGACCAGTTCAGCTGTGGGGGCCTTGATCCCGGAAAAAGCATCCACGTGAAAGACAGCAGAGAGGGTGTCACAGCCTATCAAAGGCCCCCCATCGAAGGGGTTCCCAGACTCTGCACCAGAGCACGGCACGTGATCCAACAGCTCCAGAGTCTTGTAAGGGACAGTGTCAAACTTGTCCACTCCAGGGGAAGCACCTGGGCATTCCCACCTGGCCCAAACATATATTAATCCATTGGATTCTATACTTTTCAGCGGCAGGGAACCCTCCCCACCAAGAAGATAGAGGGGAGCAACGAGATGTCATTGGGACCCTCTGAAGGATTATATGTTTCTATCTAACCCCTGCCACTCTCTCTCTGTCCCCCCCATCCCTGAACACACCTCTTTTTTCATTCCTTACTTTCTTTCCTCTTTCTTTCTCTTTGCCTCTTTTAAATAAAATATATCAATTTTTTTTTGCCACCAACATCTAACCTTGTTTGGTTTTAATCATGTTTTTTGGGTATATTTTGAACCTTTCTGGGTCCAATCTGTTTTATTCACAGAGGCTTAGTTTCCTTTGGTCTTCTGTGTTAAACCAGTTCATATCAATCAGCTAAACCCATTTAGTTACTTTGGAATAAAACCAATGACATTTAAATAACTTCTGCAGAGATACTACCATGTGCAATGGTGGAAACTGAGAGTAATATATGGCCCTGTCTCTCCTTTTCAGTCTCTAGCAGTATGACAGAATAAATCTATTCTATTCTATTCTAGTTAATCTATTCTAGTTAAAATTGAAGTAAGATAGAAGTTGTTTCTGTTTAACTCTAGTAAATCTTCAGTTTATTTTCCATTGTGTGAAAGGCTATCCTTTCAAACTGTTCTTGGAAATCTCTTTTCTGAAACTTTTAACCAGCCCCTTAAAAATATCTCTTTGAAGTGTTTTAAATTTCTACAAATCCTTTAGTATTTATCACACTCTTCACTCTTTCTGAGAAAAATGCTATACGTTTTAACTATGTAGTGCTCAGCTAAATCAAAAGTAGTTATTCATATATCAATCTGTGCCTGTCTTTTTGACTAATTTCTGTGCTGATAACTCTTTATAGTTCTCTGAGTGCAATAGCAGCTGTTAATTTTACTGACACATCCACTGTTCTTTGTTGCTCACTATACCATTGATGAGAAACTCCTGTTTTATATTTAGTCTCTTTCTGGCCCAGGAAGATTAAATGCATTTTCTTAAAAATAAATTTTAAAAATTCAAAGATGTTGCAAAATAATTGTCCCAAAGAAATTGTTCATGTCATCAGAATGGGTAATCCATTATCTGAAATTGTATTGGCAATCTATGAAAAATGAATTGTTTAGTTATGATTATTTTCCAAATATCGTGTTAAAACTCTCCCTGGTAAGTCTTGCCACCCAATATGTCACCTTACCTAACTTTATTTAGGCAAGATGGATTAAGATAATCTAAGATCAGCAAATCTTTAAATTATCACTTTAGAAAGATTAAACCCTTTCTTTTCTGATAAAATCTAGCAGATCTTATAACTTTCAATGTACTGCTGTAGTTCAGAAGAGTCACTTCCCGTAAACAAAGCTCATTGAAGAAATTCATAATCATACATAGCCATACTGTGTTTTACATTACATTAAAATTATCCTTAAGAACAAGTCTGCATTCTATTTCCTGTTATACAAAATGAAAAATGTTATAATATATTGAGATAGTTAATGTAAACTGTCTCTGTAGCAAATATAAGATGTACCTTGAAAACCTAATTTTCAAAATGTGAAAAATGCTGAAATTCAACATAAAATTTGAGATGAGTTCTCATATACATTTAATATCTTTCAGAGAGAGAAAATAAAAAATATAATTTATGAATACTTGCTATGAGTAACATGGTAATGGATTTCAGATGTGATAAAGAATAAATTCATGCAATATGAATGAGCAAGGTAAAGAGAACAAAATTTGGGGTTTGTGACATAACTCCTATTTCATAAATTAAATAATATCAATTATAATATCTCATAGGATCTATACTGGTATAAGTCTGCATTACAGACAAGATAATTATATAAATAATTGTGAGAACCTTCTATTAGCTTTCCCAGTTTTATTATTCTTTCCCCATTTCTAATGTGAACAGTACAGCATGTTTTCAAAAAAGCACATTTAATGAACACAGGGTTTATTCCAGATCATGTGCCTAAATAAAACCTTAGATTAAAATTTAAATAAGAGTTTAACCATTAAATAGTTCTTAAAAGAGAACAGAAACTTGAGGAATGTCTCTGCAAATTTTATCTATCTTCCTTTGGCTTCAACTGTATTTCTCACTGGTATGTTTATAATCGTATTCAAGATGACTTTATAAATATATTTTAGAAATCGTGTTCTACAGTCAAATTGATAAACTTCCACTCTTCCATTGTCTGTTCACCTGCATATGTAAATGTAATAGACAAGATTCCATGGTGTAGAATTTTTCCCTCTATCTTCAGATGAGTGAGTAAGAAACCTGAAGAGCAGTCTCATTTGAACATGTAAATTAGGGATTTTTTAAATAACAGGTATTTCCCTTGATGAAATGTTCCTAAATACTTATGGGAGAAGGTAGGTTACTCCATAGTACTCTTTCATTGAAGTTACAGAGCAAAGGCCTTTTCCTGTTGAAATACACAGCTAGAAAGAAAGAACTCATGTCTTTGGGTTTGCATGTATTTAGATGTGATATGCATAATCAAATTTCATTTTAAAAATTTAATTACTTCCTGAGACAGGTACAAAAAGTACTGGAAGCATGCAAAGTCAAGTACAAGGAAATTAGGAAACAGAATTATTATGCTCTGCATATTCAAACCAGATATACTTCTAACCGTTTTCATTGTGGTAGATGGGTATCTGTTCTGTATTGAGTGGCCTGGTCTCATTTCTTAGCCCAGATGGATTTTTAGACACTGTGCCTAAACTCGGAATAAAACTGACCCATAAGTTCTAAGCAATGTGTCCACAGTCACCCACTGAAAGTGTAGAAAACAGCAATTCCAATTCTGAAATTATTATTCCAGTTTTAGGGGAAAATAACAACCACATTCACAGCCACAGCAACAATATAACATTGACATAATCAATAATAACAGTCATTATAAATAATGTATTCAAGATTTAGATGAGAAATTCCTTTCTCATCTAAATATGCATGACATCTCCAAGTAAGTCAGTGAATGAGTGTCTACATGATGAAAAGCAAACATGCCTGTCCAGAATTCAAAAACACTACAACACAAGTATGAATCTCAACACTAAAATCCACTCCATCAGCACCCAAGCTATCCACAGAAACCTTGAAAGTTAGAAATTTTGGCATGATTAATGAAGCAATGAGCCATGACTTTGTGAAAGACAAATTATGGACATGATAGAGCAGATGTAAATTAAAAATGATTCAATGAGGGACAACGAGAGCTGACACAGGCATGTGTTGGCAAAGGGCAGTTTAGACGAAGTAATATTTTATTAAAAGGCCAAAGACCCCAAAAAAAAAAAAAAAAAGAAAGGAAAAATCTTTCAACAATCACTGTCAAGTAAAATCAAAACAAGCTAAATACAAAAAAAAAACTGAAAACCCTTAATCCCTTAATATAAGTATTTTTTATACTGGTAATAGTCACATTGGAAGCAATTACCTCTGTTCTGAAATTTCAGACATGCAAATAAATTTTGACTTACGACTTACTTTCCTCTAGAACAGCTTAAACTCTTTCCTAATATTTACAGGCTTCAGAGTGTCATAATGAAGCCAAGCACATAGGCAAGGAAACTGCCTGTGTAGATTACCTCCACAATATCTGTAGGAATCAGACTTAGATTGCAAAGTAAAAATATCCAGACACTAGGGACATCAGGGCAAAATAAGACCTGCTTCCTGATACCCTTACGTAAGATCAAGTTTCCTCTCAAGTGTAGTTCCATCTCAGTTTTCAGTTGTTTCGGCTTACAGAAATCTTTGTCTAAAGGTAAATAATTTTTAAGATCTGTCCAGGTTCATATATGGCTCTATGTAGAAATGTGGAAAAGATGAACTGCAGATGATGTACTGAATCACTCAGAAAAAGTTCCTGTTAACAAAAGTGATACTCCTCAGTTATGAAATTTCCTACAGCCAACAAAACCAATGTAGGATTTCCCTCTGGAGTCAAAGAAAGCTGTTGTCCTAGCAATTTAGACATTGCTACAGTGCATCAAGCTTCCATCCGTTCTCCTGCTTTCACAGCTCCCAGTGGCTGAATGTTTACATACCCTTCCTTTATACAGTCTTGCCTTCCAGATTAGTCTCTACAGAATCCTTCTGTAAGGACTTACACAACTCAGTCAACTTGTCTCAAAGCAGTGTCACAGGAGGAAGTTCTCACAGGATAAGCCACCAAAACAGGCACAGATGGCAAACAGGAAGGCATTAATTTCAGGCCTACAAGAAGGTGGAATGTTTGGAATTAGTGCACCAGACAAGATTCCACTGTGCAGGCTGTGGGAAAAGCATGGATGTAACAACAGGAAGATGCCAGCCTGGTGAGGCAGATCTAATCTATTTGGGCAAAAATTCCCATCACGCCAAACTGTGGGAGAGGAAGCAAATGCTTACACACATACCATCCCAAATTGTGGGAACGGCATGTATGTCTCTGGTGTAACCATCCCTGGAGGTGTTTAAGAAAAGACTGGATGTGGCATTCAATGCCATGGTTTCATTGACAAGGTGGTGTTAAGTCATAGGTTGGACTCAATGATCTCAAAAGACTTTTCCAACCTAGTTGATTCTGTGATTCTGTGACTTGGTCTGTACAAAAGTGGTATCTCCAGAAAAACACTATGGGGATCCCACCACTGAGAAGACCAGAAGAAGAAGGGCCAGGAGAGATGTGGTAGTGACTATAATCTGTCTCTCTCTCTCTTTCTCCCCACCCCATTCCTATTTCTACCTTTCCCTCTCACATTTACTGTTAAATACAATCCATACTATTGACTTTACCAAAAGGTCGGCTCCTCCATAACCTGCAGGGGAGCCTGTGCTCCCACACCTGCAACACCTTCTCCCCTCTTTCATCTCTCACCTCGGTGTCAGCAAAGATGTTTTTCTCACTTTCTTTTTTCCTCACTCTCCCTGCCAGGCAGCATTTTTTGCCCTTACATCCGTTTCCCCGCGGTGCCCCCCCCGGCCGTGGGCTCGGCCGCGCCCTGCGCTGGGTGGTTGGATCCGGCTGGAACCGGCTGTGTCCGGCTGGGGCCGCCCGGCCTCCCCTCACGGAGCCCCCGCAGGCCCCCTTGTGACACCACCTTGGCACATAAACACAATGAATTTGAAAACTGTAGTCCACTTTCTTTTGGAGAGTGTCTGGATTAGAAATAATAATGAAACCAACCACCAAAACCAACCCCCAACTTCCCTCTACCCCCCTTTTTTGTGCTAGTTGTTCTTACAAAATATTTATGAAGTAATTGCTATTTCAAAGCTCTCCGTGTAGGTCAGAGTTGACCCATGATGCCGTTATGCTTTGGGGAACCCTCGCACCACAACTACTCCCAATGTATTCACTATGTAGAAATATTGATCTGAGTTATCAGAAGTGTTAGACTTTTTCAATCTTCGTAACTCACATTTCACTGCAGTTGGGACAGGGATGCCTGGAAATCCTGAAGTAATTTTGTTTAAACAGAATAGTCTGTACTTGTGACAAAGAGTTCAAGTATTTTCTCAGACCGCAGACTGGGAAGCGATGTTTGAAGCATATAGAACTCGTTTTCATATAGCTCTTTTATTTTTTTCCTTTTTTTTTTTTTTTTAATGGATAGCTCTTTTTGAGCCACACACATAGAAAAGTGTGCTTTATTATAATTTGGGAAGAACTGCAACCTATTTACGGTAAATTATGCATCGTCATTGTGGTGTTGCTCTAATATTTTATCACCAGAATTATTTTCTAGTGATGAAATCCTGTGATACATCAGTAAAATGCCCCTATTGTGATTATATGTTTATCTTTAATATAGTATCACTGGCATAAACAGGTTCTGAGGGTTCAAGCTTAAACAGAAATAAATGATAGGATAATACAAATAAGTTTATATTATATATGTATATATATATCATTTAAATGAGTTTCATTTTGATTCATTTAAGTAAAGCATTTGGAAGAGAACAGAATGCAAGAGGATATTGCCTTCGTAATAACAGCAATAATGATTCAGATTTTAACAGCTGCATTAAAATGTATGCTTGTATTAAAGTGCATGAAAGAAATTCTTTCAGTGGAGCAGCTCCAGCAAAAAAATAAAAAATTGAAGGGAAAGTTCCAAACAGCTTGATGGCTTCCTATTAATGAAAGTTTTAGCAATTATATATCCTGAGATACAATAGCTGAACTTTATGTGTATACATACAAATATACATATATACAAGTTTTGATAGAACAAAACTTTGTGTATGTGTGTGCAAGTGTGTGTATGTATAAAACAGCTTGCATATTTAAAACTGTATAAATCCTTCCATTTCATTTTTATGGCTCTCTGCTTTAGCTTTTCGAATTCAGTCTGTTAGATTGATTCTCAGGCCAGAAAATACCATTTTGAAATGATTTAGCAATCCACTCAATTTCCAAGAAAAATGCACCTTCCTTCCATTTAATTTTTTTAACTTTTCTTAGCAGCATCAGAGACTGAACAGAAAGTGATCAAGACGAAATGGACAGGAAAATATCCCTTTATGTTACCAAAGGTCTGTTGGGGAACAGATGAAAACCTGTTATCTTTTAAAAAGTTATTATGAACTAATCAGAAAATTCTAATGTCCCAAATGTTTAACCTTTCAAACACAAGAGCTGTGTTTCCCTTTTTCCATGGTAAAAGTTTATGCTCTGCTCTTAGCATGGGATAAAAAATATCCCATCAATTCACAATTCAAGATAAATCTTCAAAAGGTATTCATACTAATAAAGTCATGGCAGAAAAGAATGACCTTGCAAAGTTGTTCAGTCTATCTCTTGCATACCAAGGCAGGCTCAGTCTAAAGAGACAACTGTCTAACCTCACCCTAAAGATGTTCAGATTTCAGTCTTTTTGGTAATTCAGTGCTTCTGAAAACTCAGCTTTACAGAGGTTAAAAATAATTATACCTGAATCTTTCATACCGTGATCTAAATCTTTGGCCCTGTTCATTGTGTGAAGATTATTATTATGCCATCTCTAGAAAAAAGTTTTAAGTTCAATTTATTGACAAAAAATTTCCAGGGTTTTTTCTCTC
Organism: Struthidea cinerea; assembly: GCA_013397865.1. Classification (NCBI taxonomy): domain Eukaryota; kingdom Metazoa; phylum Chordata; class Aves; order Passeriformes; family Corcoracidae; genus Struthidea; species Struthidea cinerea. Next base: position 797,259 of record VZTI01005613.1, on the reverse strand, counting down.
TTAGGTCATTCCTTTTTATGCCTGATCATTCTCACAGCTGTCTCCAGCATCCCACTGGTACACATATTTCTTAACTACAATAACCCAAACTGACCACCATATGCTAGCTAAAACCTCAATAATGTTGAAAATCGTTGATGGATTATTCACATTTCATGTGAGTTAAACTGGTATTTAAATATGTCAGAATGATATTTGCCTTTTGCACAGGGCATGACATCGGTAGCTCCTGTTCAGCTTGTGATCTATTTGCTTAAGGTCAATATCAGAACAAGAGCTTCCTAACCCATTGTTCCCCATCATATGTTCATTCAATTGACCACTGCAATCTAAATAAAATACCGTGCACTTGATCCTTGTTAATTCCATCCTATTCTCTTAAAGGTCATGTAAGAATGTGGAAGATGAGATTTTGCAATGTATTTACTCCTATAAAGGAATAGTGTTGGTCATAAAAACATTAGGTATAAACACAAGGTTAAAGCAGCTGAGAATATGGGACATAAATGTCACAGAAAAATGTTACAGAAATAAAGTAAGTAGTCAGTCTGTACCACCCCAAATGCTATGTGGAAAACATATCAATGAAATAAACATTTTTGATATGGATTCAAGACAGAACTTAAGAACTCAATGAATAATGTAAATATATAGTCAGGTTGTCATAAAAGTCTGAAAGTTATATACTTATACAATCTGCAAAAGAGATAACCTGGGCAGCAGCATGAAACAAATCTTCCCAGGGCAGAGGTGGGACATAGCAGTAAGTGAGTAGGAACTGACAAGGCAGGAGGGACTGATCCAGGGCTCAAACTTCAAATGAAGCCAAAGACAAGGGAGCTCACATTTCAACTTTAACCGACCCATAGTACAAAGGAAACTATGCCTTGGAGAACTGATTCTTTTCTTGCCTTTAATTTACAGATATCTTGGCTGACATCTGTAGGCTGGAGTTTCAAGGACTGGCCATTGAGCACATAGTATGCATTTGCCAAGTAAAACAGAAAAATCGTGATACTTTCCTTCATTTCTGAGTGGCTAAATACTTTCAGTGAATCAGTTCAAGAGGAGCATTTCTGAAACAAAGACTATAAAATCTGTCTCAATGCCCTTTAATTTTAACTGCATGGTTGCATGCTTGCCAGCCCAAATAACCTTAGTGAAAGCCCCACAGTAGCTATCTTTTTTCTTTTTTTTTATGTAGCAAATAATCTTCAGAAATGCACAGTTCATTCAAGTGAGTATTGAATTTAGTACTTATGTTTTTGATCTGCAGACTCCAATATATTTACCTAAAGGACCTGACTACTTTCAGTAATGTTACGGGTTGCCCATTAACTTTGTGAGGTAGTTATGTAATTACATTATCCTGAGGGTGAGAAGAAAGAATGCTAATTGTATCAGCTCATTAAGTCTGTTTTAAAATAGGTGACACCAGATATTCTGAAAGAAAAGATATGTTCTAGCTATCTTTTTTTAGGTTTTTTTCTACTGCCATAATTGCTCAGGGACCAAAGAGAAATTTGAGGAAATTTATATTACCTAAAATAAGTCCATGAAAATTAATAGCTTTTGTTCTGCTGTTCTCAACTGAAAACAGAGGTAAAAAAAAAAAAAAAAAAAAAAAAAAAAAAAAAAAAAAATTGAAGGACATGATGGAAAAATGCAACTTTTAAAATAAAATTCCATATATAAGTTTAATCTTGCTGTCTACAAAATGCAGTATCTGTAACTGAAAATTTATAATTTAGATAAAGACAATTTGAAAAAAGGAGATTTATAATAACCTCAAACAACCTTTTCAAAAGTAATGAGAGGACAGTAGTGTAAAGGAAAACTGATCCAAGATAGTTTCAGAAATTTTGAAGGCTGCTGTACTGAAGACAAGTTAGTTGCGGTTAATCACAACAGTAAACTTTAATAGCTTTTATATCAACACAACCTATTTGCAATGATGTCCTTTCAGCTGCTGCCTGTGATTATACTCTGATATGTGCTGATGCATAAGTTCTTGTGGCTATGGAGCAAGTAGAGTATGTTACACCTTGACTGAATTTAATCTACTTTTGTTAGATTCAAGAAATAAAAATGTTTTTAGATGGAATTCTGCAATTCACCTAATCAAAGCTGTAACTTAAATCATACAAATATTCCCAGAAGGTTAGTAAAAATGCTAGCTTCATGCAAAATATTGTTCTTTAGCCCCTCAAAAAACCTTGTAAATTCTATCAAATTTTGACTGTGACTATAAATTAAATTAAGATTAAATAGGAGTAGCTGTATCACAGTAGAAAAATTTGTTATTATCAGTTCCTTTAGATGATATGGAAAAGCACAATCCTGGATGAAAGTTTTTGCAGAAATGTTTTCTTCACAAAATTGCTATAAAATGTTTATTTTTACAGCATTTTTCACAGAATAATTATCAGAACAGGTAATTTGGATGTTGATTTGTTCAGTAATGTCCCATTATATAGTTTCAAGCCAATTAATTTTATATAGAATTTAATTTTGTCATTGTCTATTTGCACTTATTGCAAGCCAAAATACTATATAACAAACATAATAAATTTTTGAAGTATTTAATTGCACATTTATTGCAACATTTTCATTATTTTCTATTGCATCTATAGAAAAAAATATAAAAATTAAATATTTCTGCATTTTTAAATGAAATTTCATTGCTTCTAATTTTTAAAATAATCTCTTTTAAAGACATTAAAATTTCTCTTTGTTTTCTGACTAAAAAAATAATAGCTTTTATTTGAATGGTAAGAGTTATTATATCCTGCAAACAGTATCCCCTTTTAATGGGTACCTTCTGTTAATAATGATTAGTTTCAAAGGATATGTCAGGCAGAAAGATGGTGACAAGACAGTGGGAAGAGGTGTTAAGGAATGATGGGGGAAACATGAAATTGTTAAAAGTAATGTCTGCTCTGCCTTTTGTTTTTTATGTAATTGAATCTCAGCCTTGGAAGAACATTATACCTTGCAGGCAGTCTTTTAGGCAAGAAGTCTAGCTCTTCTTTAAGGAGTCTAGAAGTGCTACCATTTTGAGGAGTCTCCTCCTTCCTTCTTGCCCTTATTATTGCATTTCAAGCCAAGATATTTCACCTGTGGTTTCTTTTACTATGTATTACTTTAAATCTGTGCAACAGTTTGTTTGTTTTTTTCCCAGTCTGGATTGCTTCTGGTGAGAGCACAGATTGTGTAAGGCATGGCATGCTCAGGACAGGACTGTACAGCAGCATCATATGGCCTTAAGGGTGCTTGAAGTGATTCTTTTTTTAGTTCACTTTTAGAAATAGTTCTATCTTATTTGAAATTGTATTTCTTCATCATAGGGATAGAGAGTTAGTAGCTATTTTTCCAGTGACTGTAGTTTGTTGGAATGCTGACTTGGTTAGCAGAGAACTTGATTTCTTTCAAAATCCGTTTTTTTCTCTAAAGAGTTTTAAATAATTAGAATCCTTACTTCATATCTTGGAAAATATGTTCAAGATTATAGAGAGTAAAATGCAGAAAGCCATAGCAGAGCCTTCTCTTTCATCGCCTGCGAAGGATGAAGATTGCAGAATTGCAGAACTGTAATGTCTTTCACTAGCTCCACACAAGGGTAATGGAGGGCAGCACTGCCCAAAATACCAGTCAGAAATGAGGCCTAACCCAGGAAGAATAAATGGATAAAATTCCCCATAACAGGTTTTCTGTGACCAATGGTAGTAAAGATAAGATGCTAAAATTGTGGGTAAAAAATTTTACTGCTACCAGTGGCAAGGCCTTTCACTCAACCTCAAAGAAATAATAAATATTCACCCCTGTGCCCTAATAGAATTCTTTTTTCTAATAAAAACTAAGCTAAACAAAAGCATATGGCCTTGGAGAGAACTGTGTTTTTTCAACTGCTTTGTTTACTGATTCTTGTTAAATTTTTCCTTTTTTTCACTCCTCAATTGTATCATTGTGCCAAATATCATAAGCAATTTGACTACTTTTCAAAAGGGTCTAGAAAAGTTACTCATCCTTCTCAAATTTAGCCATGGAAAAAATATCTCCATTAGGGCATCCCTTCCATCCTAAAAATGAAGCCTTAAATAGATAAGAGGAAGTGTTTCGTAGAAGACGATGTCTGTCTCTGTTGATCTAGTATCAAATAAGGAGTACAGAAAACACACCTGAATTTTAGAAGGCTAAAATTAGATCATAGATGCATCATATAATTCAGAGTGGAAGTTGTCCTGGTTTTGGCTAGGGTAGAGTAAATTATCTTCTCAGTAGCTGCTGAAGTGCTGGGTTTTGGATGTAGTATGATTCTGGTGTTGCTACCACAGTCATGTTTTAGTTGTTATTAATAGTGTTTACTCTAAATCAAGGACTTTTCAGTATCCCATGCTCTGCCAGAAAGCAGGTGTACAAGAAGCTGGGAGGAAGCATAGCCAGGACAGCTGATATTCCATTCCACTGAACATCATACTCTTTATATAAACTGGGGGGAGTTGGCCAGAAGGACCTGATCACTGCCTGGGGATCAGCTGGGCATCAGTCAGTGAGTGGGGATCAAATATATTGTGTATCACTTCTCTTTCTTGGGTTTTCTTTCTCATTCTCTCTCCCTCTCCCTCCCTCTCTCTCTGCCCCCCCCCCCGCAGTAGCAGTAATAGTAGTAGTAGTAAAATTTGTATTTTTATCATTCATATTACTATCGTATTTTATGTCAATTATTACACTGTTCTTATCTGAACCCATGAGTTTAAAATTTTTTTCTGATTCTCCTCCTCATTCCAGCACAATGGAGGGCTCCATGGTGCTTAGTTGCTGACTGGGGTTAAACCACGACAGAAGTGTTGAAGGTCAGGTTGGATGGGGCTTTGTGCAACCTTAACTAGTGAATGATGTCCCTGTCTGTGGCAGAAGAGCTGGAACTAGACCAGCTTCAAAGGTCCCTTCCAACACAAACTGTTACATGATTCTAAACAAAACGCCTTGAGTATCATCTATCAGTGTCCAAAGGAGTCTGCAAAATCTAGGAAACTCTACTGGATGTTATTTTTTTACTATGCATTGTGTGAAAAAATTTCTTTTTCTCTTTGTTTTGAGTATGCAGTCTGGTGATTTTATTTGATACATTCTGTTCTTTTATTTAACAGAGACAGCTGTTGTCTGTTGACCTTAATATGAGGATATTAAAAACTTCTATCATATCCCTTGCTGCTCTGTACTTGTCTCTTTTCTAGATTAGTGGTCCTGATTATATTCTCATGAAAACTAAGGTATACCATTGATCACCTGTGAGGTCTCTTTGTTTTCGGTTTCTACTATATGTCTTTTGAACTGGAATTACAGAGCTGCATTGGGTATTCAATGTTCATTTATACTGTGAATTAATAGAGATAATGATGTCTTACTTTAATATCTAGCCTGCTGTGTTTCTCACCTGCAACCAAAGGCAGGAGCATATTTTGCAAATCTTGTCTTGAAGTACCTAACTGTCTCTGAAACTTAGACTACAGAATGTCAAAATTGATTTTTAAAATGGAATGAAAAATATTGGGCAATTCTAAAACTGTTTCCTCACTTTTCCTAGATGTCAGAAATAAAGTGTGGTATATTAACTAGCTTATTTGAGGAAATCCATACTCAGAGCATTAGGGACTATCCATTTACATTGTACTGTAAGAAATTAACTTTTTATAAAGGCACTGTGTCCTAGTTGTGGAGCAATTCTCTGCATTTTCAGAGTCAAACACTTCATGTAGAGGAATCCACACAGTATCCACACAGGGAGTTTTTGGGAAATAATGCCTGTACTATTAAAGAACAGTTTAGCTTACTGAGCGATTTCCTCCTCACACTGGCAGCCCCTTTGATACCTGAGCAATATGGTAGACAAAGAATAACAACCCTTGTTCATTCTAAACAGAATATCAGATAAGCCACTGTGATCACAGGTGACTTCTCTGACCATGCTTTTTCAAAAAGACTATTTCTGGTAACTTGATGACATTTTTAGCAAGTTCTGTCTTCTTAAGCAACCGTTTTTGGCAAACCCAGCATAAGGCTTTATGTGTCTCTAAACACAGAGGTTTCCCTGTAGTTAATCTGCAGTTGATGAAAAGCATTTGAGGATCCAATCTTTGTATTTACGTGTATGAACTGATACTGACTATGTCTAATCCTCCTCTTAATAATTTTGGTGAAAGAAAACTTTGATCTCAAGTCTTGAATATAAATTTTGGGTAATGACTTTACTTTTTTTTCCGTTAAGAAAATTTTGATTGTGCCAACAAACAAGATATTAACTGGAATGATCTACAAGTATTCTTTAATAATTTATGGGAAGCATTTCTTAAAACACTTAAGATATAACATAAGCAAGCATAAGCAGACAGATTTTAGGAACTGTAAGTTAAGGAGTGAGCAAAAAGCTTGTGCTAGTTCTGGATGGTATAGGGTTCATTTTCTTCAGACTAGATCATATGGGCTGTGCTTTAGATGTCTTGAAAACAGTATTGATAATACAGCGATTTTTTTGTCATTGCTGATCAGAGCTTGCACAGCATCTGAGCATTTTCTGTTCCCTATTCTGCCACACTGGCCAAGGGGCTGGGGGTGCATGTGAAGTTGGGAAGAGACACAGCTAGAACAGCTGACCCAAACTGACCCAAGGGATATCCCATGCCACGTGACATCATACTCAACATATAAAACTGGGGGAAGAAGGAGGAAGGAGGGAATATTTGTAGTGGTGGTGTTTGGTTTCCCAAGTCACCATTATGTGTGACAGGGCCCTGCTCTCCTGGAGATGGTTGAACACTTGCCTGACATGGGAAGCAGTGAATACTCTGCTTCTGTGAGTGGCTTTTGCCCTACCTATTAAATTGACTTTATCTCAACCCATGGGTTTTCTCACTTTTACTCTTCCAATTGTCTCAATGATCCGGCCAGTGGGGAAATGAGTGAGCAGTTCTGGGGTGCTTTGTTGCTGACTGTGATTGCTTGCTGAGGCAAAGTTTCTATCAAGTCTAGCCCTTCTTTCATGCATAAATACATTGTCTTTAAATTGTAATACTTTTACCTAATTAGTAATGTGCTTTTCTTACCAAGTTTCTTTCCGAAACTTTAAAAGTATTTGGGACCTCATTTTGTATGTCAAGAAGTGCTTCCTGGATGCTATTACTTTGTTCTAACTTAGAAAGTCTTCAAACCTTTCTGGAATTGGATTAATAAATCAAACATTGTATGTATTGGAATATTAAAAAAACCCAAATAACAAAGGCAAATGGTTTGGCAGCTGAAATAACATGGGTTTTCTCTGAAAAAAATCTGGCATTATATAGAATAGTTTCAATGAGTAAAAAATGCTCTTTAATCACTACTGTATGGCCATTTCAATGCACTCAATCATGAACACTCCAATGAACAACAAGGATCACAGGAAATTTTCTGAAAAAAATCAAGGTGAAATTTGTTCCTTAAGATCTGTATTGAAAATTCCTATTCAATCCAAAAGGAAACATTTCGTTTTCATTCATTTTTAAGATAAACAAATGCTTATGTTCATTGCAGGGCCATGATGTATATTCCCTCTCTTCAACCAATGAGCCAGAATGAGAGATTTAAGTTCAATCTTTTTTCTAAATTAATTTAATCTATTTAGTCCTGAAAAAAAAGACTAGATTATATTTTGTTCTATTTTTTTGCTTTGTCTTCTTTTGATACTCTTCAACTTTGAAAGCCTGATTAGCTAAAGCAAAGTCCAAAATATAATTGTGCCATATATTGGAAATATTACATACCAACCATGCTAGAGAATCAGTCCCATGACTGATTATTTCTTCAATAAAAAGGAAACTCTTTTGTAAAAAGTGAGACAGATGTAGCAAAGAATACTAGAGCGATGTAAAACAAACTTTTTAATGAATTATTAAGTAAAAGACTCTTCTAAGAAATAGAAAATAAGCTGAACTCCTTTGTTGAATAGACGTATAGCAAGGTCTTCTTTTCTTTCATGAGTCCCAATACTTTTGCTTCCAATTGAAGCAATTAATTTTTTGGATTCGAAGTAGATTTGCAAACAGTTCCCAGGATGGCCAAAATAATTTTGTTTTGTCATTTTTCTTCTTATGTTCTCATAGGCCTTCTTTAGCATTGTTTAAATCCTGCAGATGCTTTAAAATGCGTAAACACTATTTGAGGGGAAAAAAGTGAATGCTTCAGAAAGTGGAACTAAAAGCTTAAACTTACTAAGCTGAAGAGATTTTGTCAACTAAAGAAAATCTGGGATAAAAAAAAAAAAATTACATTCTTCTACCTGTAAAACTTGAACTGGAATTCCTTTTGGTAGCAACAACCTCATAGCTTCATATGAAGTAACTTATTTCATCGTGATGATATTTATCAATATTTTTATTGATTCCCTTGTCTTTCAGTTGCACAAATTATCTTCTAGAAGGCTGTTTCTATTACTTTGTAGGATGCCCTGTCATCTTTAAACATACTTAGAAAATATGTGAGGAATAGAGGATTTGCACCTGGGGTACCCTTGGGGACTACTCAATTGCAATTAATTTAACTAGACACTGGATGTCAGTATTGCCATTTTTTAGTCCAAAAAAAAAAAAAAAAAAAGGGAAAAGTCAAGAAAATTCGAGGTGTAACCAGAAGTAGGATATAGAAGAAGTCTAATCGACTCATTCAGAACACCTTAGGACCTAATTAGCATTTTATATCTTCATGGTAGGAAGAACATGTTGGCTTCAAAGAAGCAGCTCTCCATAAAGGTTTTGATTTCTTTTAAGAACAAACAAACAGATGAAGAAACACTTCAACTAAATGGACATTTTAGGAATCTGTTACAGAGTTTTTACAAGGCAATTAACATTAACATTACATTTAATCACAATGAGGAACAGTGCACAGTGTGAGGGATGGTATTTGCTTGTGGTTAATTTTGTACCTGGCTTTCAAAAAAATGCCTGGATTTATCTCACTCCTAATCTCATGATGGAGCTTAATGGAGCTGTTTACTTTTACACCAGGATTTTAGTTTTCAACAAATTTTTAAAGAGATTTGTAAAAGAGTGAGATTGGAAAAATAGGTTTCATAAAAGTGTACCCACTAAACAGAGCCATCCATCATGTACTGATACTTTGAAGCAAACTTTACCAAAGACCATAGTTGATGTACTGGTTTTCACAGTCAGGTATACATACAATCTCCTTTGAGAGAAAATCTCCTTTGGCAGAAATACTAATTCATCTATGGCTTCAAGCCATCCTGCAGAATAAAACCCAGTATCAAATAGAATCTCAAAGAAACAACACACAATTTCATTAGCAACACCTTCCAAGTTAACCTATTTCAAAATCAAATATCGTAGTATCCAACATATTAGGAGAAGGACATCCTTAGAAACCTTCATCAAGGACAAAAATTCCTTATAATTCAAGTAAGTATAATTCTACTGTCATTATAAATGTATTTGGCTGATAGATTGGAAACATCTAAGATGAACAGCTGAAAACAGTATGAGAAATCAATCTTTTTTTTTTTTTTTTGTAGTTCTTACTCTGAGCATCCAGAATTACTTTTTTACTATGAAACTGCACTTCATGTGATTTGTGTATTCATGAAAATGTTTCAGAAGATGGTGACCTGCAACCAACATAAGGCATACAGATTTGCTATCAGACTGGTATGGATGGAAAATATAAAAAAAATTGTCTTAGGTTTCTAAATAACATACCAGAAACTTTGTAAGGAACATTAGGTATGTCATAAGTGAAAAAAATTCAGTCAAGAATATTTCAGTAAAAGTTTATTCTGTTTTAGAGGAAATAAAAATTATTAAAAGAAGCCAAAATCATTAAAAGCAGCTGAAATCACTCTCAAGACTTTATCATCACAGAAATGCTAATTACCATCATGTCTGGTCTCAGTCAAAGGCTAGTAAAGAGCTACACACACTTATCCCTTTAAATGCCTATATCAAGTATTTGAACAACATCAAGATTTATATGAAATGTACTTCGCATTGAACAGTGAAGGCAAAGTTAAAAAATATAGGGGAGTGTTACTCCTTTTTGAGACACCAAAGTATGAATCAACATATCTAACAGCAAAGATGATCTGTGATCTCTTATCTCCAAAGAAATAAGATTGTTGAATTGAGGTGTCTATTAATATCTCCCAAATAAATTACAAATGTTTAAGTTTAAAGAACTAGTGAAATAAAGATGGACAGAAGAGAGATAAAAACGTTTTGGCCTTCCTGAAAGACCCAAGAAAAGAAATTACTTACAGAAGACAATGTGCTTCACAGACAGAGGGTTTTCTCTGATAAATGCAACCTAAGATGAATGCAGTCTAAGACAAAATATATCAGATTTTTGTATAAAGAACATTTCAACGTGCAGCTAGATTATGTGTACAAGGGAAAGAAGAGAGTTATATTTCAAATTTACTGTTGATGTAAATTGCTTAATTTTTTAATTAATGTCAGTATTTATTAGCATTTTGAATTATAGTGTATATTTTGGATATTATAAATATTTATTAGCATTTTTCTTCAACAAGAACTAAATCATTGCAATCAGGGAACTGATTACTGTAAGTGACTGACGGTAAGCTCCTCATGCAACAGACTAAGACTAGAAACTGGCATACTCACACGACTTCGGTTTAATTCAAGTACCTAAACAGAGGCCTCTAGTGCCACAGTTTTCTTCCTGGCATCTAATCACACTCAAGAAAACCACAAGTATCCCATATTTTCTTGATCATATCTGCCAGCTTCCTGTTGGTATCTTGGATGGCTTTACTCTTTAAGATTGCACTAAATACTGTCTAAAAAGCTAATATTTTTCTATTTCTACTTCTCACTTTCCTAAAAAACCTCTTCAGTGCCCAGAAGGTTAAAGGAATACAGGGCTGTGCTGGCTGCTGAGAGATTGCTGCTGGTTGCCTTGTCCTAACTGCTGCTCTCAGGGCTAGGTAAATGTTTCTCCTGAAGGAGAGCTCCTCCTTGAGGGTCTGCTAGGGATGGTCAAGGGATAATCAACAAATGTGACAGGTGATACAAGAGATCTCATCAAGAAGAGACATAAAAAATCAGAAGCATACCAGACATGACTAAGTACCTAAGGTAGTAAAACAGAAGAAGAAAAAAAAAAAAGAAAAAGCTTTTCATATAGATCCAGTTATGGCTTTGGTGGGGTCTGATGCAATCCAAAAATCTGCTGAAGGTTTTCAAAATGAGAGTGAGACTAAGGGCAAATTTATAAAGCTGCTTTGGTGTTTATTCAGCCATCGTTAGAAATGCTGTGCAGCTAGATCGAGATCAAAACTTTAAGTCAGTCTAAGCACTAATTGCATTGGTGTCTAAAATATGTGTTTGGTTTGATTTGGGGTGTTTGTAGCATCTTTCCTTTTACCAAAATCCTAATTTCACACTCTCTTTGTGCTTACTGCTTATATTTCTGTGCATGAATAAGAATGCAGGATGTCTGTACCTTGTGCTTCACTATTCTGAGATGAATCCAGCAAACATGACATAGCTATGCATCACTACTTATTGAATTTCTAATAAAGATATTACAGCTACAATCACTGCTAAAATTCTTTGTCTGGTAGCTTATATGCCTCATTAAGGTATGATGATACATTCACAAATTACCTCCATGATGAAATAGAGAGTAAGACAGATGAAACTAGACTAGGAGGGGCTGCAAAAGCATGGCAAAATATGATCAGTGTGAAAGAGTCCTAAGAAATTGAAGAAACAAACTTAAAATAGAAAGTGATCTGATAAGAAGAGCTGCAAGTTTCCTCTCTGTAAGCAGGAGTAATTAACTGCACCAGTAGATGTCAATTGCACAGTCAAGTCAGAGTAAAGGAGGTTATAGGGGATCACCAGCTAAACTGAGGGTGTGATGTCTACGTACCATATTTATGTACAGTACTGTAGAAACAAATGGCACTCCTACCAAAATGAATAAAAAGAGCATAGTTTACAAGTTGTTGCAAATTCTTCTGGCATTATTATGCCCTCTTATGGAGGTTTGTAATCAGGTGCAAGTACTGTATTTCATGGAAACTATAAATGAGGTAAAGGTTGATCAGATGTCCAAAGTCTCTCAATCCCTGACTTTCATTTAAAGTCTAAAAAAGTAAGACTGTGGAGAAAAGAAAGGCAGAGAAAGTATAATGGTTAGCCTGAAGGAGGGAGGACTGAGGGCAGATAATATTTAATGAACTGTGTTGCAAAAAAAAAA
>VZTI01005613.1:702066-784944 GCA_013397865.1 Struthidea cinerea | reverse complement strand
AGGTAAAATTGCAGAAAAAGACATCTGATTAGGAGATATTTCCATTGGTGAGGATTACAAAGCATGGAAATAGATTGCCTAGGGAGGTCTATCATAAAATTCTCTAAGAAAAGGTTAAACAAAAATATCTGTCAGGAGGAGTGCTAATACTGCCTTGGAGCAGACTGAAGAAAAAATGATGTCCTAAGATCCATGCTATGGTGTTTCTCAGATCTTATTCAACTTACTTCTACCATAATGATTGATTAGTGCAACAATTTCCAGACCAAATAAAACCCAACTGAAAAATACACAGAAGGAAGACAATCAAAAAAGAATCTGTGGCATACGTAGGGTTTTTTTTTTAATAAAGGCATACATTGAATACTTAAAATTGTTTCCTTATTTTTCCAATTTAATACTGTCATCTTTTATCCTATTTCACTTACTCTTATAGAAATAATTTACTTTTTACTAGTGAATTACAAGGCTGGATTTGAAAAATGAGAAGTTTTGTATATATATAACAGAAATGATTGCTGAAAATTTTGGATCTACCCATTGTTTTTAAAGTTATTTCTTTATCTTCTAACTTTAAATGAACACATAGCAGAAGAGATTACTAACTGACAATAATATAGAAAAGAAGTCTAAAATTTACATTTGTAGAGAGTGTATTAATCCCCATCATAAAATTATCATATCTCTTACAGTTTATTATGTTCATCTATACTTGTATACAATGCATGTTCTTACCCAAGGTTTCTAGTGTTCTTGCCACTATTCTCCAGTCACCTTGGCCACAAAAAGAAGTCCCAGTTCTTGCTACAACAATGTTAGATGGGATAGCTGGTAAAGGTACATGGCCAATGATGTTGACCGAAGTGCTCATAGAAGAAAATTTCTGTAGTTCCAGAACATAATAAGAACTAAACTGAGACAGAAGAAAATCTCTCTCTCAAGAAGAAAAGTTGAAAAGAAAACAAGTAGAAAGAATTCTGTCTACCATTGCATTGCAGCAAAGCTGGGGCAATGTCAGTTTTTGCCGCAAGCTACCTAATTTGCTTCCTCCACAGGCTCCTTGCACAAGGGTTATGACAGTCCTCATGCTCCTCTTAGCATGCTCAGATCTAACAGCAGAGCTAAACCAGCAGAAAGCAGAGCCCCTTAGAGACCTAGCTGTTTACTACTGGTTTACCTTCCTGAACCAACTCAGCTGGGATAATAGTAGATTAAGAACAAAAATGTACGAAGGGGTAATTCCTTGAGAAACAGCCTTAAGTTAATGTGTTCTCAGAGAACACAAAGGACTAATTTTAATGTAATGCACTGGCTTGTATTCAAGTGATACATTTATTTTTTGGTTTTATTTCCCAGATTTTCCCCAAACTGGGGGAGATATCTAGATACTTTTTTGATGCCAAACGTGCCCAATTTGATTCTTAACTCAGTATAAGTAGTTAAGAGGAGACTGAATCTGTAGTCTGGTAGAGCTGATGCTGCTGCATCTGTGTGCCCCAGGTCTAACCAGCAGTGAGGCTGAGCATTTATTATCAGTAGGTCCATACAAACATGTGTATATAACATGTGTATATCCACAGAGCTGGCCACACAGAACAACACAGACATGATCAGGTCTCATCAACACAAGGAACACCAGTGCCTCATCTTTTCTCTGGTTGATTACGATGAAGGTCTGGTAGTGGGAAATGTATGGCGGTGCAGTGTGGATGCCTGCAGAAGCTCAGCTCAGACACTCAGTATACCCAGGAGCTGCCCCTATATCCCAGTCTCTCCAGTTATTGGCATCTGTCAGGCGAGCCCCACCAGCTGCAGGTTCATATCAGTTACTGTTCGAGACCCCTTTGCTCACTCCCCCATCCTCACCCATTCTGCCTCAATTGTCTCCCCCACACACACTATAGATGCCCCAGTATCTGTCCTTGGACACACAGGCCATCTGTGGTGTGGTCCTGAATCCTCACTCTCCCCAAGTGCCTCACCCTTAGAGACACTTACACACAGAGAAATACACATGCAGCAGATGGTTGCTCCCCAGACCCTGCGATGTCTCCAGAAGTTATCTGGACTCTCCAGCCCTCTAAAACCCACCTCCTCATGCAGTCCCCTCCTGGCTCCCTGGCCATGTCGCCTACTCAGCAGCCCATGCATGTGGGTCTTCCCAAGCACTCACCCTCACTCACACACCCATATTTGGTCCAGTTGCTGCCCCACGCACACATGTGCTTTGGCCGTGCTCCCACTCCAGGGCTGACACTCCGATACACACACACACACAGGTGCACACCAAAGAGAGAGCCCCTCCTCCAAGAAAAGTTAGGACTGGAGTTTCAGCAGAAGACAGTGCAGATTGAACTGATCAGACACAGGGCATGGCCAGAGAACACTGACCACCTCTGTCTACAAGTGACACATCCTTTTTATACCTCTATTTTGCTATACTTATTTCTCACCCAAATATCCTTTAAGCCTCCCTTTTCCCATTTTGGTTCCTCCTCTGAGTCTTGTGCAATTCCAAAATGCTCCTTCTGTGCTTTCCATAATGTATTCCCAGGCAGTTACCAACTCCTCAGTTCTGAAGGTCATCCAGAGCCTTTCTCCTCTTGACTGATCTTGTATGTTGCGTTGCAAGCACCTTGGAGCTGAGACTGCCCTGGGACAAGCCTGGCGAGGACCTGGATAGGATGTGCCTCCTTCCAAGTCCTTAATTCACATTCCCCACTACCTTTGTGCCTCTGTTCTTCTCTGGGCTTGCAGAGATGGTCCTTTAATGGTTTGAAAGCTCCTGAGAGGGCCTGGGGGCAAACAGGGCGGGGTGTTGTTTGGATTCCGCACCCAACATCACCTCTCCCTGCTCCTTGTGTGTGTGTGGACAAGGTGGGGATTTTTGCCGAGTGTGATTAATTACTGCCAGACTGTGGTAGTTACAATGCTACATTAGTTTCATGTGATGCTGCCAAGGAATAGGGTGATTGGCACAAAATTTTGCACTTTGCTGGGAAATTAAAAGATTACAGCTATTTTCATTAATTTTCCAAGTTTTGGGGCTAGCAAAGTGCACGTTGGGTGTTAAGTGTTATGCAATAGCAGCTCCCCCATTTTGGAAGATTCCAGTGAAAACAGAATTATTATGAGCTGGTAGTCTCTCAAAATGAAATCTGTGTTGAAGTATTTGTTTAATTATTTTCTTTTTGTGTTGTTTTGGACAAATTTGGAGGAAAATATCCTCTGATAGAAGGCAAGTTACAACCACCCCTCCCCCACTAGGTTCGGGAAAAAAGAAATTTTCCTCGAAGGAAAGTGAAAGAGATAAAAACTATTTATTTAACAAACACACAGGAAAGGAATAATAATGCTAAATAATGAAATCTCTCGCTGTGGAGAGAAAAACCTGGGAAGATTTCAGAGTCCTTCTGTAGGTGTGGTCTCTCCTTCCCGGTGCTGGGTTGGTGAGGGCCCCCTGCCCCGGGCCTCTGGGAAAAATTCTCCCAATGTGTTCAGATGTTGTTGAAACAGTCTGAAAGAGAAGAAGAAAAACCAAAGTCCCAGGAAAACAAAGTTCAACTCTCTGTCTCCTGCTGGAAAAAAAAAGAGCCAAAAAAACTAGCTGAAAAGCACCAAGGGTGTTTCCCCCCCCTTGCTCTTGCTGCCGCCAGAAGCAGAGGAGTGTGTGTCGGTGTCCTTGAAATAACTGCTGTGAAAAGTTCGTTCAGTTTTCTTCTCTCTCCCCTCTCAGGCTCAGTTTAAAGGCACAGAATTAATTTTTTTGGCATAGAGCCAAGGATAGGGGATACAACATCACAAAGTTACCCCAAGACACTTTTGTATTTTTTGATCGGCCGATGGTTGTATGGCCATTTTTGTAGGATTACTGGGAAGTCTTAACACGACTAAGATAAACTAGAGGTGTTTTTTCTTAAGTACAAAACACAGATAAGATATGCCAGAAGATCATATAAAGAGCATGCTCAATGATAAAATAAACTCAGTAACGCACTTGACCATGGAGCACAAAGATACACAAGGTGGCACTGGCCTAAATCAGAAAAGCAGGCAACACAGCACCACATAAAGGCTTTCTGCCAATCAGTTTGTGGAAAATCAACTTCCATCTTACACGATTTAAAGCGAGATTGAGTTACTACCTAGATTAACCATAAGAGATAACAGAATATTATTGTACTTATATATAAAAGCAGAAAAAAAAATTTAAAAGGAACACTTAAGATATCATACTCTTTTATTTTTTTTCCTAGAAATTAAATATAGAAATTTTTAAAAATCCAGTTTCCTGTCTGCTAGAAGTTGAGAGGCAAAACAAAAGGCAGCTGGCCAGCCCCATTCCCATTTGTACAGCAGAGAAATGGTAAGGCAAATGAAAAATGTTTCCAAATGAAGTTCTGTGTTGAAGACATAGCTGTCCTTCCTCCAAATAGATTCACGGGTCTGACCCACCCTTGATTTCTTCTTTTACTGCTCTTGCACATGCAGCACCAAAGTAACATTTTGTAAGGACTTAGCTACTACTTTGACAAACCTCCATTCCAACAACTGTGGAATGGAAACAGCGGATATTGTTTTCCATGCCGTTAAAAAGGAATAAAAATGTTTTCTGCTGTTAGACTCTCGAGGAAAGAAAATAGAAAAAGGCAGCATAAGTAAAAAATAAACAAAGGGCTAGACTTCCAATTAACCCATGTCAGTCTTCATATCATGGGCCTCCAGATAAGAAGGGAAAAGGACTTATAAAGCAGCCTGTGAACTGTGTTCTGCTTAGAGAATAACTCACTCTACTTAATGAGTCAAAAACCTAGAAGAGATATCAAAGCTTTTTTAATTACAGTTAACAAAATCAGTTACAAAATTGCTTCTTCACTTATAACCACTCTGAAACAAAGCAAGATTATCTTTTCATTAATGTTATTTAGCCTTGATTTACAAAAGGGCATTTCTCTGATGTATGTTACATTCATGTTCTGTCTAGGTTTGAGACAAGTTGGGAGGAAACGTCCTAATGAACGTCCTCTAATAGAAGGCAGGTGTCAGCTGCCCCTCCCCCACCAGGTTTGGAAAGGAATTTCTTGGAGGAAAGTGAAAAAAAAACCCTGTTTATTTAACAAGCAGGGTGCATGCAGGCACCGAAAAGAATGAATAATGTTAAATAATAAAACCTCTTGCTCTGGAGAAGACCTGTTTGATTCAGAGTCCTTTCTGTAGGTGTGGCTCTGCTCTCTCCGGAGCTGGGGTGCGGCGTGGGACCCTCCAGGCTGCGGTGTGGGGCCTCCTGGTGATGGTGCCCCGGACCTGAGCTGAACAGTTCCAGGAGAAGAAGAAAAAGCCGCAGTCCCAGGAAAACTTCCTTGCCTCAGCTAGCAGGCTAGCTAAAAAGCAAAGAATTTTAACTCTCCATCTCTCTCCTGAGAAAAGGAGCTGAGAGCTGGGGAAAAGCAGGAAGGTGCTTCCTCAGCTCTGCAGCGGTGAGAACGCGGCGGGGGGGACTGTGAGTCCTTGAACACAAACCACACTGAAGAATTCGCTCTGCTTCCCCCCCTTTCCCTCGGACCCAGCTTAAAGGCAGAGAAAGGCACAGGATTCGTGTCTGGCATAGGGCAGATGATAGGGGAAAGTCACCCCAAGACATGTGCTCAGTTTAAACTGCTGTTAGATTCTTGGGGCATGTTAAGAAGGCTACAGAAAGACTGAAGAACAGAGTTTTCCAGCTTTTATCACCAAACTAACTTTTCCTGACAGCTATAGATAGTAGCAGATTTCAAGTGAGGAATTTTACCATGTTTGATTCAGAAATATGAAGAAAAGTTTGGGTTTTTTTCCTAAAAGATGCCTTCTTCAAAGGCTTTGATATTAGAATGAAGAGAGAGAAGGAAAAAAACACATTTGTTGTTCACTTTCATTATCCTTTGAAAGCACACTAAGATTCTCAACATGCATTTCCAGGATCACCTTAGAGGAACCTAAGTGTGGATTTTCACTGAACGGGAGGTCCTGTATTTTCTTCCTCCCATCCCTGATGTTGTTTCTCATGTTTTGGAAGTAAAATTTGTTTAAGATTTATTTTGGGAATAAATGAAGACCTGGATATGGGACCTGAGAATAAAACTGAAAAGTTGGCATGAGATAATGGGGACTGGTTATTGCAAAAAAAAGCTGGATAATGGAAGCCAGGTGGTTAAAGAGGATGTGAAAGAAGATGAAGATTATTTGAAAGAAGATGGAGATTACTTGAGAAGCTTTAGAAGACTGGGTTTGAATGGACAAGGAGACTGACAGGCAGATGAAGATGGAGAAGAAAAAGAAGACAGATGTGATTGCAACCATGTTTCAGAAGAACTGGTGGTGATCACAGAGGAGCTCCTGTGAGATTTCCCTGGTATTAGACATTGAATTCATCAAGTAGTGCCAACTGCTGGTCATCATTTATGATTAGCAGTGCTATCAGAAACAAAATAGCAAAAAGACAAAATTACTAAAGAGCTGTGAAAAGGGGGACTGGAACTGAAAGGATAAGCTTTAAAAAAAAAAAAAAAAGAAGAAGAATGGTATGTCAAAGTTTGGGAATAAGAAAGTGGACTGATAATACTAAGCCACAAGGGAAAAGGAGATCAGGATGACAAGTCTGATGACAATTGGAACATGTCCGTATAAACTAAACAGAACTAAGGAAAACTTGAGTGCTGCTTCATATTTCTTTGTCCTGTTTAATTTTTAGATTCTGTGCTCCTAGACAAGTTTGCAGAAATAGTACAAACTTTTGATTTCTTCCATCAAACAGGATGGACGAAAGCACCCTGTCAGTGATGCTAGGCCAGTTACCCTGAAAACCAGAAGATGGATTTCTGTTTAGCTATAGTCGTCGGGACTGACTAGTTGGGAATAAAACAGCCAGGACAAAGTACAGAAGAAAACAGAAAGAAAAGTAATTGAGACAAAATCCATATTATAACAGATGAATGGAGAGGCTGTGTGGGTTTAAAAAGTACATTTGTCAGTAGGACTACATTTCTTACAGCTATTTGAATGTGAGTTTTAATGAGGCAAACACTATCAAAGGAGAAAGGGGGACCTAACTTTTGGTATGGTAGGAGGTTGCCTGTGGGTTAAAAGTTAATTTCTGCCTTTTCTCATTAGATCATATCTGGTATCAATAAAGCTGTTTAATGGAAACTTTTAGTAGCTGATCACTAATTATATCTTTTTCATTTTTAGAGTATCTGACTTTATGCTTTGGATTCTGAGCGAAGCAAGTGGTGCATACTCAAGAGATGCATCTGAAATCAGTGAAAGGTGTGCACTGAATATATAAAGTGCTTAAGTAAACTGAGATCCTGTAAGAATCAGGTTCCTACATTTCTCAGTTTGGAAATTCCAAGCACACAAATTCCATGGGGACTTTCAACAAGAATCTTGCTGTGATTTTATTGTCTATCTCTAACAGTATACTTTAGTATTAAGTTCATGACTATTTTTGAAGCACTCAGATCTTATACAGATAAGCAATAAGAAAAAATAAAAACATGAGGAAATTAGTGATTCCATTTCCAAAGTATATCTTATAATGTGTTGTAAATACAGATTATGAAAAATTCAAAACACTATTATTTACATACATTCAACACAGGTCCCATAGAAAAATATTATATTCCTGTGGAATGAGAAACTTTTTCTTAAAAATGTTAACAGTGGAGTAAAATAAGGTTGCAAAAACATCCACATTCCTGGAATTACCTGAAGCCTGATCTTTTGACTTCTAAAGCTAAAAATAATATTCACAGCATGTACATACATTCTCTCTCTCTCTCTCTCTCTCATATACTTACATATATGACAAGGAAAAAAATATCACCATCACAACAAGATATGAAACAAAATAATCTCTTTTTTTCCCCAGATTTTAATGCTTAAAAATAAAATTATATTATCAGATAAGTGTACCTCATACTTCATATATTAGTTTATCTCTCCTGATGTTTCATAAAATCTAGCTTAGAAGGCCAGTCTCTGCTAGAGTGGATTGAATGTCCTGTACTGCAGAATTTTCCCACAGCCAATATAGAAGTGAAAGAGAAAAATTTTCAAGCCCAAGAGGTCACTATATAGACGAGGTTTTCAATAAAATAGCTATACATAATGTTTCAACTATAAGACTTTTAGGTCTCTAAACAGTGGGGAATCTCAGAGTTTAGAAGCCAAGAGAATATTTGTCATCCATGAGGTGTTACAAACCTTGTTGTAAGCCAAAGAACTGCTCAGATCAAAAAGACTTGTTTTCTGGAATTACAAACATAGATATACCATTGTGTAAATCTAGTTTTTCTGTGTTCTTGTTGAGTGACAAGTACCTTTTGAATGTTCTGGTTACTGCCTCTCTGAACCTCATGAAGCCGAACAGTAAACTCATTAATTAAACAAATCTTTGTGGAATTCTTTAGACGAGGCAGTATGTTGTCAGTTTTTCCAACCGAACAGAGACTGAATAAACCAGGAATAGGAAAACAAAATGATCTCCTACAATAAGGCATGCTTTTTCTGCAGTAAAGTTCTTGAGTTAACAGCTGAGTTACAGTACAATGATCACATTATTGCAGTGGTTAGTCACCATACAGTGAGTTTTAGTGGTATTAGGCATCATAATACTCCACGATGAGCATGCAAGAGGTAAACAATGATTTGGAGAAAAACATTCTTGGCCAAATATAACCTTCAGTAAAATGACTAAGTAATATTACTTGCAGTTATTTGGGAAATAGTGAGTGAGCGTATGCTGAGCAGCGGTTTGCACCTGATGAACTGCATTGTTAAAATACAGCAAGCATCATAGAAATATTACAGTAATATTATGCATGTAAGAGTAATAGTATTATGTGAGTCATAATAAACTGAAAAAAAACTAGAGAGACGAAGGAAGAACTTACTGCTCCAGTGCATGTACTAGGGAAGGTTGAATTCTGATTTTCTTTAAGAAAGATCCAAGAAGCTATGACTTGGGGACTGCTGTCTGAGTTCATGTTTTTCAATTCTGGTCTAATTCCTCATGCTATTTTCCAGTTTCTCCCCAGCTGAATCATGTCCCTGGAGCTACCATTCAAAGAGGACAAAGTATTCCTAAGGCTCACTTAGCTGCTGATGCTTGATTATTTGTTGAGCTTTTGTATTGTGGTCTGATCTTGCCTTTACCAACCTCAGTGCTTCAGAACCACCCTCACTACCAGACAGTTAAAAGGAGCATCTTTATGCTGTTCTTTGATTTCCATGTCTTATGTTGTTTATCACATATATCTTTTGTGAACTGGATTGCATCTGT
This sequence comes from Struthidea cinerea, assembly GCA_013397865.1. Taxonomy (NCBI): domain Eukaryota; kingdom Metazoa; phylum Chordata; class Aves; order Passeriformes; family Corcoracidae; genus Struthidea; species Struthidea cinerea. The sequence continues at coordinate 775,625 of VZTI01005613.1, read as the reverse complement.
TTTTAATATCTCTCCCATTTACACTTAAATCTGTTAAGTTCATGCAATTTCCTTTTTGTATTGTTTTCTCCTGCATTCTTCTTTTTCAGAAATAATTAAGCCCCATGTTTTCAATCTTTGATTGTTTCCAAATAATAGAAACTGCTTCAGAAATTTTAAAGGTCTTCAGTTATAATGATTAGAAGAAATCGAAAAAGCTGTTCATTAAATTGTTCATTTAATTTTGTCATAAATATGAGCAAAGTTAAATCTAATCTTCAATCTTGGGACTAAATAAATGAGCAAGACAGTATTGAATGTTATTCTATTATTATGTTAATTGTAAAATCACTGCTTATAAAAATCTAAGTTTTAACCATTAAAATTAATGATTTTAATCCAATATTCGGATATATGGTACTATGAGATCTTTACAGAGTAATAAACACAGAGTAGAAGGAGGTCTTTTGTCCTTCAGAAATAATACTGTAGGTTTTGCAGCACATTATTATACCTTTTTTACCCTTCTATCATAGTAAACCAACCCATAAAACAAATGCTGAACTTTTCAGCTTTTTAATTGTTCTTTTTTGCTTGCTTTTTAATATTTCTATTGCTTACATCCTTGATGGCAATGTAAGTTTACTACTAAGGAAAAAATCACTGCACAAGATGTTATAAAATCTTTACATGTGTACAATACTATATGGTTTGATAAGTGCATTGCCTAAAGCATTTTTCAATGACAGCAGTCAGTGTTTTTGAAAGAAACATTTAATGCCATTTTCCCAGATTGTTTTCGCTGTTCAGTAAAAAGCAGAGATTATTCATATATCTCTTCTATGTAATGCATGCATAGTCTAGCACAAGACTGTTATAACTCCTGTACAAAATGCTCAACATGAGTAAATAGCATCTATAACCTGAAAAATATACACACCACTTATCAAAAAAAATGGCTGAGTGAAGTCTGGTTGTGCTAAGACTACATACAATTAATACACAGAGCCTTTTTTAAATTCTCAAACAAAATTATTTTACTTTTTAGTACTAGTGAAAAGTATGTAACAAGGGGGGAAAAAGGTATGCGTGGAAATGGGCATGAAATTCAATTTTGAATTTTGAATCAATCATGCATGCCCCAATACATTTGTTCTTGCTCTCCTCAAGTTAGTGCCTACACAAGATAGCAGGGTCTGTCCATATTCTAAGCTGTGTTTTAAAGCAATGTTCAAAGCACCATATAAATCAGATCCTGTCAGGTCAAACTAGAATCAATCCTGAAATTTCTGCTTCTGGCTAGTAATTGAGAGTTGTTTTGGACTTGAGCATGCCCTCCAGCATGCAACTCTTGCTACAGATTAGAAACACCAATATCAGTGCAACTTAAAAAAAAAAAAAAAGAAACTGGTGACAACCAAATGAGCTTAATTCTCAAGTAAACAGTTGGCATATACTTATATTAGTTGAACTTGGGAGTATTCAACACAAATACATACCAAAACAACCTCTCAGGAGATCATAATCACATGAGACATTTACACCCAAACCTTACCAGCAAGATGCAAAACTGACAGAGCCTGAAGTATCCAAAACTTAAAGGTGGAATTGCCTTACCATGACACCAAAGTCGGAAAAAGGCTGCTAAAAAGTCTTTCTCAAATTGTATATATGTATCAAGTCAGATTCATTAAACCAGTGTACCTCAAAGGCAGCCTCACATTGCTGATACAACTATAGAGTGACAGAACTTGAAGGGAAGGAGGTGGCTAAAGAAATTACCAAGTGGCAGAAGGAGCTGTGAGAAAGTTTGTACTCACAACCATGCAAAATAGGAAAAAAGAAACATTACTGAAGGAATTATTGAGATGAGAACTCATAGTAGCTCAGAAATTCAAGGGGAGAACCATCAACCTGGAAAGGAATAAAATTCTAAAGCAGAAATATGAAGTGCAAGAAGGCAGCTCAGCAGGGAAAAACAGAGGTTGAATCTTCCCCTCCTGACTGATACCTGCTTCACTTATAGAGATTTCTTGCATTTCTTATTGTCAGTGCTGAAAATTTTAGCCTGGTAAAACGTAAATTTCAGCTATGTTTTGTTTGTGCTTTAACAGCAGGTAATTGCTTCGCACATCTAAGTTGCAAATATTCCACTCACAGAGGATCTCAGCTGCAAATATCTCACTCACAGAAGATCGTCATGTATGGCAAAAGATGCCCAACCACATGACTCAGAGAGAAATAGAGATGTATCTTTTTTTATTCTACAACAAAGTACTGCAGCTGACAAAATATTGAAATCAGTCACCTTACAATTTAGCATAGAAGAATATGTACTCTAAAGCAATAGAGAAAGTAAAGAGAAATTTCAAAGAACATTTTTCCAAAGTATTGAAAATCTTACTTTCAGCTTGATGATATTGACTTAGTTATCTATTTTTATATAAGAAAGTCAAAATTTTATTTGTGCATATATATATATATATATAATCAATAATTTAGTAGCATACTGCTCAGTCACTAGAATAATAACAGTTTAGATAAAACACTACAAAGACATCATCTGCAGGTTTGCTTATGCCTGAAGCCCAAGATGGACTTTGTTTGACACTGGTAAGAATGCAGGTACCTCTGCTATAGTTTGAGATGTTCCTGCTGTGTGTTCTGGACAAGAACCACTGGGAAAAGGGGATAAACTAGGGGGATGTTGGGGTAGTTGTGTGTTTCAAATGAGGATCCTCCTTGTTCTGCACAAGATTTTTTTATAATGTCAGGGTTACATCAGTGCCTCCTATGCAACCTGATTTGGAACAAAAGTCATTCCATGAGATGCTCAGTATCCAACACAGTCAAGAGTTTTTTCTGACAGATCCAGGCTGGTCAAAACCACACAGACTTGTTTTCTTTCCAGTAAAGTAGAAGCAGGCATGAGACCTCCATAGTCATTCTGAATTTGATAGCAGGAGTATGACGAATTTTGGCAAGATGTTTTCAATTTGTCTAGGAAGACAAAAGACACAAAACAGGCTGTTACTTGAGCATATCTAACAGTCAACAGAGGGAAATATGCAACAATGATAGACATTGAACTTTAATGAAGACGACAAAGACCTCTGAATCCACATAACCAGATTTTCTATTTTATTGTCTAACATGATCCCTAAATCAACCACAACAATTAATTATGCCACAGTAATTAAATATATTACAAATGTATTACACAGATTTTAATGTTCATATAGCAGCTATAACTTATATGCAGCTCTGTACATGTGTACATATACTTATACATGTTATTAAAAATTCATGTTTCACTATTTAATTCCACATCATATGTGTATCCAAGACCAGAACTATGGCTAAAACCTGTCACTGAGCAAATTTATTTGGGTTTTGCTCTTATTTTTTCTTCCTCTTTCATACTTCCTACTCCTTGCATTCTCTGTGGTCAGACTTGAAAAATAAATATGATGATGAAAGAAAATTAAATCACACAGATTTCTGATGTCTATCAAAAATAAAAATTACTAACATAAATGTATTGTAGAGTCACAGTTACATGAAAGAAAATGGATGAGAACGACAGCAGAAGATTTTCTGTTATTTTATCAGTGTCGTAAACTAAAGAAACACTGACTCTGGACAGGGAATTTCCATTTTATAGCAACCAAAGTTTGCTATAAACCCCTATGTTTGCGGGTGTATCTTCACAAATTGCTATCTTAGGTATTCAGATTTGCTTTCTTTGGTGTTTTAAATTGGCTTAGAATGGACTGACATCCTTTAAAAGTACATGCCATATTTTTAACTGTGTGTGAAATTGTGCTAATACATGTTCATGTCTACCCATCCTTCTAATTCAGGTCTTTGTTAGAAACCCAGGTCATCAAAAAATTTTTGCATTGACTGTTAAAGGAGATAAAATATGTCAGTGGAGAATAAGGTAATCAGATTCCCTCATCATTACCTTGAACTAAAATGCTAGAGTGATTATACTGCCTTAATTCAGGTCCTAGAATAAATGGTCTGAAAGAGCATAAGTACTAGAATCAGGAACTGAATATTAATTAAAAATATAAAACTCTTTTGTTTGTTGTTTTGCCTTGGCTATTTAACTGCTATTAAATTGCTATTTTTAAAGAAAAGTCTGTGCAGCATAATTACTAACATTATGGAACTGTACTGAAATACTTTAGATACTGGTATTTTAATTTTGTCATCTGTGCAGGTAGAAGGCATAATGTCTGCCTCGAAATAATACCTGGAGATAATTAGCCTCATTTTCCTGATCACTGTGCAATTGATATTACTGTGAATATCAACAATGTTTGTATACTAAATAAAACTCTGTTTTTCATTATCTTTGAGCACTAACAGAAGTAGTGAAATAAATTTGCATGTGTAATTTAAATTGAATATTTTTTCTTTGCAGCAAACCTTTTTAAATCTAAACTTGTGATGTACAACTCTTTCCAGTTTGTTTTTGCCTTTTGAGCTTTTCAGTAAGGTATTTTAAAATTGTAGGAGCTTTTTTCATTCATTAACATAACAAAAATGCATAACCCTGACAAGTGAAACCTATCAGAAGCACAGAGTCAGAATATAGAACACTGAATTTGTATTGACTGTATAATAACAAAAACGATGCTGTAAAAATTCTGCAAGACCTTGCAGAAATATAATAGCATAGTCTGACCCAACTTACCCCCACCTCAGTCTTCTGTAGAAATCAACATAAATGCTAACAACTATGAAAGTCACCCATCTCATTTTTTAAAAAACATCAGTACACCTTGGATGTATTTAGCTATATAGCTACTTAGATTTATATATGCAATTTAAAAAGTTAAACTCTTCCCAGGTCATCTGGTTACTTGTATTTTGAAAATAAATATTATAATTGCTGGTTAATTCACCATTCTTTTTATAAATGTATTCAAAAGTTAAATTAATCTAGTTGCACATTGACTTTCCATTGACATGCCCCACTTTGATTTCAAATAGGCATGTAAATTAGCAATGGATAATGGGATGCACTGGTGAGGTTCGGAGCAGCCTCTATTGAAAGCCATTTCCATGCTTGGGCTAAGTCACTGATCCAAATACTGATGAAGTAATGGAAGAACAGTTTGAGATATCATTGAACTTTGGGTCAGTCACTACAGAGGCAAAATGAACAGTAATGGATTTTCCATAAAACTGGAATAAGAAAACTTTGAAAATTATTTACATAGTTGTATTCTAAATATATTCAAAAATGATTAGACTGGACTTTCAGAAGTGGAGAAGAGAGGAAACATTTTGATAAACAATCTATCACATCTGTCATATAAATTTTGAGCTAACATTATTCATAGTACTTATTTAAAATATTTTGTGCAATTTTTGAATGAATTATGGATGAATACAAACACAAGTTATTTGACCAGCAGCATAAAATGATTGAATCACAGCCATATGTACTTTTCAAACTTTTCAAAGAAAAGTAAAAAGTGAATTATTTAGAAAATTTGACTGAACTTGGTTCAAAACCACACAGCTACTATCCAGAATGTGTGAACACGCAAAGAGAAAGAAATATGATTTATAAAAAGTTGAAAATGTCAATTCCATGATTATGTTATCCTGCTTAATCTGGGTACTTGAAAATCTTATTCAAAGGTAATTTGTAACATGTGAAGACATCTGTATACCAGTACAGGCAGAATAGTCATCCCTTTTTCTGCCTGTGAGGAGACATCAGCCATGACTCAGATCTAGTTGTATGTCTACTCTGTTGTCTAAGTCATAGGACTACACTGTTGCATTTGAGCTTCTTTTTCAGTCTCCTTTGACACCCAATGTAGAGAAAATAAACAGTCTTATAAGAATAATATTTCATATGGATATTGTTGAATTGATGTTATAGATGCTTCAGTCCTCCCTAACTGATCCAGAGTTCAAAATTTTCTTGAAAATTATAGTTCAGGTGCCTATTAGCCCCACTACCTTCTCTTAAGACTGATGCACAAGTTAACCTAAGACGCTTATCAGAGAAATTACCTGTTCTTCACTACCTTGTTATTCAGCATGCACTGCTCAGGTAACCCAGTTGGTTGCTGAAAATGAAAGTCTCAACCAGAAATCTGATTAATAAGTCTGACATCACCAGAAAACAAGGGTTTTTTTAAGAAAAGGTGAATTACATTAATTATGGAAGTAGTAATCATCTCCCTTTGATTAATTCAAAGTTTATCATGTATATTCTATAAAATTTGACACAATTATTCTTAGCAATGATTACAAGATAAAGAACTTTTCTGTATTGAATATGTGTGATGCAGTATAGCTATTGTGTGGATAATGGAATAAAAAGTAGGGTATTTCAGTAAATAATTGCATTCAATGCTCACTAAAACCATATAACTTAAAAAAAAAAAAAAACCAACCAAAAAACTTCACTGCTTTGTTCTGAAGCCATAGAGTGAGTGACAGGAACTAGATTGTACTGGCAATTTGTTATTCAAAATGGTCAATTTTATTTTTCTCTTAAGGAGACTGAATAGATACAAATCAACCTTCTTAATTCAAAATGCCATTATTGGATTAAATAATATAATTGCTCCATTGTAAATCTAAAATTATGTAATTCATCTTTGAAGTGTTTTTGAAGTACCCTATCTCACCTTCAGAACAGTCTTCAGTTGCTACCAGCTTTTCTGGAAAGACAAGAAACAGTCAGATTCTAGTGAATACTTTTCTTTAGATACAAGTGGTACTAAGGATACATGTAAAGTGTATCCTTAGTCTTGTACCTAGACCAATTAGTTAAGTACATTTTTTGGTTTTTTTCTCCCCGGAAAAAAAATAATGTTCACAAAAAGAGTGAAACAGACATGGATATCTCGAGAGTCTACCAGTAGTGTAATGATTAGATATTTTCTAATTTTAAAATATATCTAATTGTCTCCATATTTTCTTGTGAATTTTGGATTTGATTACTACATGCACCAGGTTCATCCACTACAAAGATAATCAAAATTATCAGTGTTGTATATCATTTTCAGTTGGCAGCCTATCTCGCTACCAAAAATGAAGATTAATTCTACCAGCACATGCCGCGGTGCTCTCTCCGGCTAGCACGCTGTCCTAACACCGGGCAATATTCAACCTGCCCCAGGCAGGGGGACGGAAGCCGATCGCGGCACTGGAAGGCAGGCGAAGCATCAGCTCAGGTTCGCCTTGCCCACTGATGGCAGGGTGCACGAAGGAGGGAGGAAAAAAGTGGAGGAACTTCCTCATGGGGCAGGGAAGGGTTTATTGGAGAGAAAAGCCATGAGGAGAGCCGATAAAATTAGGTGGGCGTGGGGTTTTATACCCCTACATAATAGGCGTGGAGAACATAATAATAACCAATAAAATACCAGTTAGGGGGTCTTACAAGGGAGGGTGAGAAGGGATTACGGCAAATGGGAGAAGGAGTGGGGTGTAGAGGAGTAACATGGGCCAATTACCAACTGAGGAATATAGAACTTTCTGGAGAAATAACCAAATATGAACCAGGAGAGGAGAGGGGCCAGCAGCCAATGGTCAGCGTGCTTCACACAGCCTTTTGGGTGCTTACTGTGCCTTCGAGCCCTTGTGCTGTGGAGGCATCAAACCACTGGACCTTTTGGTCTGCTTGGTCCAGCTGACCATGGCTCTGGCCGTGGCTCACCGCAACAAGCAACATTTTTGGCCCAGTTTCAAAATGTATTGCAACCTGAAATCTATGTGGGAAAAACAGTCATGCTTGTCAAGTATCATATGCTGGATTTAGTTGCCAGATCAGATGCCAGAATCAGGAGAGCAGTATTCCAATCTCTCTTCAGCTACTGCAGCTGGCATTCTCACTTCCACCATCCTCAGGAAACACCTGACAGCAATTTAGTATCCATATTTTTAACATTGGTTCTAGATTAAAATGCAACAACAAATAGGTTCTTTAACTTCTTTTAGTTGTTGAAAAGAACAACAACTTCTTTTAGTTCTTTAACTAATAGTCTGATAGTTGCATGTGGAGACATCTCCTTTTCTTGCAGTCTCCTATCTGTACCTTTATTTTATGTTGTTATGTCTGAGACTCATCACTGTTGGTTTGAGATTCATCGCTGATGGTGTCCCCACCTCAACCTTCTCATTAACCACCACCAATAAACATTATAACCTTGAAAGTTTTTTTGGATGACCCAGCTTTGTCTTCTTTTTCAGAAATGCTAGGGACAGGAAGTTTGAGAAAACTAGAGAAGGACTAAGAGCGCAGTACAGAGGTCAGTGTTGCCCTCTAATATACTATATTAGTCAAAACAGAGTTTGACTTCAGCAAGAGGAGAAGCATACATGAGTACTAGTGTTCTGACAGGATAATGAATCAATCTTTCTATCCTGTTTCCTTGGTGTCAAGTTTTGCAAGTACATGTAATCATGAACCTATGGACTCAAATAACCGAGAGCACTGCACTGAAAGCACATCATGGCAGTAATTGCAAAGCCCTGTTAGTATTCCTCACATGCTCTCAATGGACAGAACATTTTAATTTAAATTCTCATTTACAAAATCACAGAGTCAGCTGGTTTTACAAAGTTAATGTGAAAAGGAAAGTTCTTAAAATTACTTTTTAATGTTCTATATTGGCGTGGGCTAGTCATATGGGGCAATTGGGTACTGTTTGTCACTTGCTTCATTTCCATTACAATACAATTGCAACAGTAAATCCGTGCATCTTGCAGTTCAAAAAGATGTCTTTTTTTTTCTTCATAATGACTAGAGATGTTTATTAAGTTTTCATTTCACTGCATTATAATAAGCTTCAAAAATACATAACCAAGCTAGAGTTACCTTAACAACCTTGTCATTTCAATTTTTCACACGTTTCCATTGTGTGTGCCTTCTATCTCACTGAAGTTTCAACTCATTAGCTGACTGCCATAAACTATTAGTCTGTAGCATTGCTCAGTCTTTAAAAAATATAGAACAAAAAAAAAAAAAGAAAAAACACAAAAGAGAGATTGCCTACAGCCACTTTCAGACTCTTGGTGTCTACAAGTTATGTTGGTTCATTAGCCCAAAGTGCATTCAAAAGGAACCCCTTCCAACAACAGCAACAAAAAAAGCACCCAACAAGGGAACGATTCACAAAGATTCTATTTTCAGAATCCAAATTAAAGGTATCACTAAACAACACAAAAGACATTATTCATCTCATTATTTTTCACAAAGCCAAGCAAAATTCTTTTACGTGTGTAGCATATGCTTCCTCTGTATTTTGGTACCATGAAACAGTCTAATCTAGTGATATCTGAAAGGCAGTGTGTACTAATTGCTTTGGCTTCAGTTAACAATATTAAATTCACAAATTGGTAAGGAGTGTTAACAGTATTAATTTGATAATCACTGCCTGTTTTAAAGATTGATTTAGGGAAAGCAGTATATTGCCAAAACATGTTTACTGTGAATAATCTCATTATACTTCATTGCCTTTTACAACATTTTACATTTGTGGATTTTTTGGTTTGTTTGACTGATTTGTTTACTTCTGTTTTAGCCAGATTGACACACTTCGTCCTGATTGAAATCAAACCTATATTGATATTCCATATTTTTCTATAAATATGTATACGTATGTGTATATTTTTCTATAAATGTGTACATTTCTGTCATAAACACATAATAACACTATTTCATAATAGCATTACATTAGATTAATATTAATTTTTTTTCCAACCCATTTCTACTTTCATTTATTTCAAAATAATTTTGCTTTAGAGAATTTCTCTATTGTACTATATTTTTAAGAATAATTATTCTTATACATATAAAAAGTAGCAACACCTGAAAGGATAAAGTAACTTGGTTTGCTACCTTGTCAGCAATTCCCCTCAGTGCGTACATAGTACTTTGCTCTAAGGCTGCAGTTTGGAATGATGCCAATAAATCTCCTAGCCAGGAAATGTTTACCCAGAAGGAAGAATAACGTTCTCCAGAGTCTGCACCCTACAGACAGCATAAGCATGGATTGTGACAGATTTCACTTCCTATGCACAGAGCAGCCTTGACATGAAACACACATGACAGAAGTTTCTTGCTGTTTGGGTTTGCTACCAAAATATGAGCTAAGCTGAGGGTTGCTGATTCCTGGGAAATATCCACTTACAGCTCCAGGACCAGAGATTACTCAGTTGTTAATACCATGTGCATCCTGTTTCCTTCTCCAGGTGCACCTGGTGAGATAGTGCCCTAAAAGAGTCATTCTAAGGAGAAAATTACTCTCCTCAGAGAGAAGAAAATAAGTGTGAACAGACATCTCACTCTCAAAAAGCATGGCTGTGGGACACTGAGCAGGCACACTGTACTTTTCTAGTTTCCAAGCTGCTTTCTCTTTCATAGAATCATTGAACCATTAAGATTGGAAATGGCCTCCAACATCATGGAAACCAATCCTTGACCAAACACCACCATATCAACTAAACCACAGCACTAAGCTATGGTTGTTTGAAACACCAGGTCGTTTCTTGACCATTTCCAGGGATTGTGACTCCACCACATAACTGGGCAGCCTGTTCCAATGCTTAAACTCCTTTTCAAGAAATTCTTCCTGATGCCCAGCCTAAACCTCCCCTGGCACAGATTGAGGCTATTTCCTCTTGTCCTGTTGCTGGCTGCCTGGGAGAAGAATCCCCACCTTGCAACAATCTCCTTTCAGGCAGTTGTAGAGAGTGATAAGGTCTCCTTTGAGCCTTCATTTCTCCAGGCTAAACAACCCCAGCTCCCTCAGCCGCTCCTCATATGACTCACTCTCTAGACCCTTCACCAGCTCCATTGCCCTTCTCTGGACACGCTCCAGCACCTCAATATCTGTAGGTGCTAAAAAGCTAGAATCAGAGAAATTCTTCAGCCTTTTCTCAATATTCTGTGAGAAGACTGTCTTTCCTATGTAAACTATTTTAAACAAGGTCACAGTTTCATAAACTTCTTGCACTCGCAAGCTGTTTTGCAAGATTGTTATGGCTTCGACTTTGAAAATATTATGGAATAGGTCTCTTAAGACTTGGCCAATCCTCTCAAGGAGTGGATGGCCGAGGAACCAATTACCTATTGCCACTCAACACACTTTTTGCGACCTATCCTATATAGTAGTCAGAAAATTATTAAAAAAAAGCTTCGGCTTCCACTGTTCATGAGCCTGGACTCTGTGTTGTTTTCTTTATGCGCCTCGGGCGTAACAGCGACAAATATCTTTCTTGTAGTGAGGGGCCCAGAAATGGACACAGCACTCAAGGTGTGGCCTCACCAGTGCTGAGTACATAGGGACAATCATTTCCTTAGTCCTGCTGGCCTTGCTATGGCTGACACAGGTCAGGTTGTCACTGGTCTTCTTTGCCACCTGGGCTCACTGTTGGCTCATGTTTAGTTGCTGTTGACCAGCCCCTCCAGGTCCTTTTCCACTGGGCATCTTTCCAGCCACTCCTCCCCCTGCCTGTGGCACTGCCTGGTGTTGTTGTGACCCAAGGGCAGGACCTGGCATTTCACCTTGTTGAATCTCATATCACTGGCCTCAGCCCACTAATCCAGCACATCCAAATCCCTCTGTAGAGTCTTCCTACTCTCCACTTCAGTGTTGCCTGGGAACTGACTGAGGGTGCATGTTCAGATCAGATCTTGTAATTCATGCCCAACTTGGTTTATATTTGATTTTCAGGCTGGGAAATCATTTAATTATTATGAATAGTAGATATTAACTTTGTAATTTGAGGTTGTGTGGAATTGCAGATCCCTTTGTGCTCCTTTTTTTCCCCAGGTTGACAGTGTTCCTTCTGGATATATGCAAGTTAGGGAGGAAGAATATGTGAATACTCAGAGCATGCTTGAGCAGAGAAACCTGTGTCTGAGGGTGGCCTTTCTGAGACAGCTAGCAAGAAACAAGTATATTTACCCCAAATAATCTCCCAGCATAAACCCTTTGCAAAGCACATTTCTGGAGTTTTAAAAGTGTGTGGTCATACCCTGACAATTTAGAGGGCTGGGCAATCAACAGCTGTATGAAGTTCAACAAGAGAAAGTGCCAGATTCTGCACCTGGGATGGGGCAGCCCTGGGTGTACTGGGGTATGAGATGCTGGAAGGCAGTGCTGTGGAAAGGGACCTCAGGGTCCTGGTCAATGGCAAGTTGAACATGAGTCAGCAGTGCCCTGGAGCCAGGAGGGCCAAGTGTGTCCTGGGGGACATCAGGCACAGCATGGCCAGCTGGGCAAGGGAGGGGATTGTCCTGCTGTGCTCTGCACTTGAGTCCTGTGTGCAATTTTGGGCACTGCAATATAAGAAAGATTAAGCTATTAGAGAGCAGCTGAGGTCACTTGGGCTGTTCAGCCTGGAGAAGAGGAGACTGAGGAGAGACCTCACTGCAGTTACAACTTCCTTGTGAGGGGAAGAGGAGGCGCAGGCACTGATCTCTTCTCTGTGGTGACCAGTGACAGGACCTGCAGGAATGGCCTGAAGTTGTCTCAGGGGAGGTTTAGGTTGGATATTAGAGAAAGGTTTTTCACCCAGAGGGTGGTTGGGCACTGGAATGGGCTCCCCAGGGAAGTGGTCACAGCACCAAGCCTGACGGAGTACAAGAAGCATTTGAACAATGTTCTCAGGCACATGGTGTGACTCTTGGGGCTGTCCTGTGAAGGGTCAGGAGCTGGACTCAATGATCCTTGAGGGTCCCTTGCAAGTCAGTTGATTCTGTTATGTTTGTTGTCTTTGTATTTACTGTTGCTTCAGTCTTTTCTTTCATAAAATTACCCTGTTTCCTTTTGAAAGCAATTATGCCTCATTCATCTATCCTCGCTACTCAGAATCCAAGTATTTGCCCTCAGATAAGTCTTTCCCAGATTGAAATGACCTTTTCCATGTAGTCATCCTGTGTATCAAATCTGTTCTGTAACTTTTATCTTTCTTGTTGCCCTTCTCTGAATTTTGCACCTTGCCATACTCAGCTAACAGAGGTATCTCTTTCTGCATTTTTTTTGGTGTTGCCTGTTTGAAACACAAGCTCTGTCAGTACCACCTCTTGCTATATGACTGTACAGTGTCTAACATTTCCTCTTCTTTCCAGATGCCACTGTAAGAACAGGAGTCAGAGGCTACTTGATGTGCTGTGTAAGAAAAAAAGAGATCTAGGGATTAGAAATTAAAATAATTTTACATTTAAAATAATTTTAAAATTAAAATAATTTTACAGACAATTTAAAAATAATTTTAGAAAATTTTTAAAAAATTATTTTAAAAATAATTTTACGTCCTACGTAATCAGATTCATCCAATAGTGATGGACATGTAAGATATGGAAAATAATTAGCCTTCTCAAGGTTATCTTTCTCTCTGCACTGAAAGTATGACAACTCCAGGTGAGAATGCAATCTAACTTTTAGATGGAAAAAATGAGATGAAATGACCATTAATACAGTTGCCAAGTAAGGTGCCTAAATTAGTTAAACTTGGGTTCCAGCCAACATTTATTTTGTAATGAAGCCTGAGAGTACGCATGATATTTTCAAGGTCTGCAGGGAATACTTCAAAGCTCTGTATTCAGAGATGTGGTTGATTCAGTCCCCTTCCTTTTGAAAGGATAATGTAAATACTTACCTTAAAGTTTAAACCTTCCTGTGCCACAGCAGTGTGCAGGATTGGTGAAGAAGGAGGGTCTATATTAACCAGATTAGCAACAGAAGAAGGAGAAAGGGATTTTGTGTTGTCTCCTTCTGTGCCATCACTGAGACATCACTGTGTGTACATACATTTATTTAATATTTATACTGGAAAAGTGCCTAGACACTCATTTTGATCACCACAGTCAAATCATAGAGAGGTAGGTGCTCCACAGAAACACATAGGGAGATGGTAAATATACTTCAGTATTGAAAGCTTAAAATAAAAAGAACATAAGAATTCAGAAAGAGAAATATCTATGCTGTACATGGTTCCACTTTTATAAAATATTATATAACTTTTTGCTTCATACTCCTGCCATTTCAATTTTTATCTTTCTTTTTATTTTACTGAAATATAAGATTCTAATGTTTCAGATCAAAGAACCTTAGCAAGTTTTCAAGACCTATAAAAGATAATACTAATAAACAATGGAAGTAAATATTTAATTCACAATTTTCCTCTCTCCTATTAAATCTATCTGCTGAAATATGTAGCACAGATCACTAATAAAATTCCAGATTATTAAGAGGAACCTCTGTAGGTATTTAAATAGGACAAAATATAATAAAATACAGAATAAAATATGCCTATTGAAGAGTTCTCTCATATATTAATTTCTGGCAAATTTATTGAAGATTTTCAGCAAGTTCAATGAAAGCCATATTTGTGAAATCATATACTAAAGTTAGAGCACTTCTTTTCAAGCCTTTGTTTTAGAGAACTAAATCATTTCGAGGTACAGAAGTCTGGAACATAATACATTAAATGTGTTGGAATCACCAGCCCTGGAAGTGTTCAAAAGGCTTGGTATTGTGCCACTTGCAGATATGGTTTAGTGGTGAGCAGAGTGTTGCTAGGTCAATGGTTGGACTTAATAATCTTAGAGACTTTTGTCAACTGTACAAATTGCATGATTCTATGATTCAAAATCTGCTTTTCTTATTTACATTAATCAGAGCACTTAGAAAATGTTCAGTGACCAGAGACAAGCATGGACTAAAGTTTGAATATCACTGAAATAAAATATATACTCTCTGCATAATTCTCCCTTGAAAGAGAAAATGTAGAGATCATGGCAAGATGCTGCAAAGGTTAAGTTGTGGGTTTCTCATTTATGATAGATATCTTGTTTACAAGGTCTTGCCAATACAAGGAGACTTTCCTTTCACAAAATATAAATCAAAAATTAGTAAAAGTCCTCATACCAAAATAAGTATGAATTCAATTCTATATTTGAGTATAATTAGAATGCAGCTTTATTAAGAGCATATTGGAAATTTCAGTTGGATGCAACATGGAGGTGGAACTGCAACACTATTTCACTTTTCACTTGCAGCAGCACAGGAGAAGTTGTGCTGTCCTGAGCACAGAAAGAGCACACTCCAAGGGGTTTCATTTCTTTCACAACCTCATTTCCAGTCTTTTTCAAGACTACATGTATCAATCTTTGTCTTCTTTCTTTTGGACTACTGTCACTCATGATTCTTATTTTTGCTTGGCTTTCTGTATACTTTTGCCTCTTTCTCTTATCTTTCGGGTTGTTATTCGCAGACATACAGTCCTACAAATCAGTAACTCCACTCTCTGCACTATTCTAGACAAACTCTGCTTATTTTCCCTGGCATGTTTCTGTTCCAGTTTTTCTGGGTACCTCAGAAAGTAGACTGTGCTATTTCACCATTTTTAAACGAAGGTATTTTAATTGCATTCCTATCTGAAAGGAGTGAAAGTTGGCTAATAAAACTCTCTAAATTCAGTGACCTTGGTGACTGCCTGCAAAATGACATCATGCCTGCTGGCAGCTGCACAGCACCTTTACATAATAAACCCGGGATTGTCCATGTCATCAGTACAATACAAGCTGTCACATCACTTTTGCTGCTGTATGTGTACAATCTCTCTCTCTTCCAGTATTTTTATTTTCCCTTTGGACTTCTTAATTTTTAAAGACAAGTACTCTATACAAGAAAATTTAAATAATTGGACTCTTCTTTGCTCAATATTTGGCTGAAGAAATTCACACCTAAAAAAGTAGGACAGCATGGTTGTTCCAGGTGTCAGGTTATTAAAAAACTTGAAATCATCAGATCACAGGGAGACTTAGTTGGAAGGAATCTGTGGAGTCTATCTGGTTCAACATCCACTTCAGTCAAAAAATAAATTGGGCCAAAATCTAATTTCACTGATGAGGATACTGAAGAATATTTGGGCTTCAGAGACTTTTTCTAAAGCTCTGAATTATCACAGAACGGGAAAAAAGACCTTAAAATCACATTATTCTCCTAATTCACTTAAAGCACCACTGTTGCTCAGAGGCCATCTCCTAATTTTTTTTTGAGATTTGGGCTAATATATGGCACCCCTCCCACTGGTTTTAATTGTTTCTAGTTATTTGATCAGCGATGCTGCTGGCAGCACACCTAGAAACAGGTAGCTGTTTCTCTTCCTTACAAGCTCTTTCTTTGACGTCTGCTTGCAAATATGTGATCTGCTGCCCATAAGGATCTGTACACCTCGTTCTCACATATTCGTGAGCTCTTCCCCAGTGTTTATTAGCTTATCTTCTATATACATAAAACTTTTTTTAGTTATGGTTTCCAACATAGATTTCCTACTAGCCACCACTTAAGATCTCTGTGCCCTACAGCAATCTTTTAGAGCTCCCCTACAACTCTCCTAGGGGAAATTTGGCTCTAAAAAACAATATGGTTGAGCTTGTCATCACTGGCCATTAGAAGGCAAATTTATTTTAAAATATAGAAAAAATATGATTCATAATATTTATGTTGTCTTTTTGCTGTTTTAGAAATGCACAGATGCTGGATTTACAAACATTCGAATATACTGAGATTAGCAGAATTCATAAAAAAGTATTTTCAGACTTTGCTTTCTTTTATCATTCTGTTGTCATTATAAGGTACTGAGCTGTAGCATGCTGAACTAGGTAGCTAGCTTTCATTAATTTTCAAATATTTCATGGCAATATGACAAAATAGATTTACACATGGAAAGACTTGTAATATCGATAGTGCAGTATTTAGCCTGAATAACTGACTCGGTATAAAATGCAGCAACAATCTTCAGTGATAATTTTGTAAATATACCAGCTTTATGCAGCGTAGCTATGGTACTATTTTCTCTCCTTAAATATTTTATAGCATATTTTTGATTCACAGATTGCCCATTCTTCCACTCACTCACTCTCATTTTTCTCATTTGTTGCCCTTTTGGCAGAGTATGAACTCATTTTACAAGTACACATGTGAATTTATTTTTTCAGTAACTGTATTTATTCAGGAAATTTGTACCCCTGCATTGACAAGGGTTAACTACACAGTTATAAAACCTGCTCATTTGAATAAGTGTTTTCTATTTTCAACATAGTTTATATATTCTGCTTCTGTTCAGTGTCTTCTATACAATTCAAAACTGTTAGTATACTTACCTATCTACAATATTAGGAAATGGCATAGAAATTACAGCAGGGAAATTGATTAAAGTTTCAAATTTCTAAATATATCCCAATGAACACTGGCCAATCTGCTGTACATGATCTTGTTTTTTTAACATGTTATGGCTTCATGCCTTTTGGATTAATCTATGGTTATAGTTAGATAGTTCGAATATCATATTATTATATTTGTCATTTAATCTTTTAACAGAAATAATCTGCAGCCCACCTTTATTTGCTGCAACAATTGCCATCACTAGCAGATTGTATCCACCTGAAAATAGTGTTGTATACAAATAATTATTGTAAGATTTTGGTTGTGTTCCTGAGTTTTTGTTTTACAAGACTACCACAGCAACATATAACTAGAACTATAATTTTCATAATTAATATTATTATTTGGCTAAAATAAGAAGGTGAGGATGAAACTCAACAGTGGGTTTCTAGTATGAAAAAACCCATAGTTTTTCTGTAGCTTCCCTTCCCCAGATGATACACTCGGAGCTCTCTATTTTTCCACACCATGTTGGACCCAGCACAGGTCCTGTCGAGAGTAAAGATTCCTACAGCATTCTTTCATCTCACTTTTGAACAGAAGTTGGGCTGGTCCCTCTGGGGCTTATATTTGTTGTTGAAGTTAGCTAGTGAAATAGCCCAGTACTGTGGAAATCTGGATTTTTAAGTCTTTCTTATGTTTCAGTGTTTACAGGAAGAATAAACTGTTTTACAAAAAGATAATGAAGGACTTAAAATTTTTCATGTATTCATTGTTTCTAAATAGCTATCTATATTTAATGGAAAACTAGAAAGATTAAAATAGCATTAAAGCATAACAAAGGTGAACGCAAAATGAGACAAAGAAATCCCAATTTTATAGATGTTTTACAAGTGTCCTGCTGTATTTTGTGGATAAGATTTCCAAAGTTGCCTAATAAATTTGGATGAACATTTAAACTAACAAGCACTGAATGATAAAATCACACAGGCAATTTTAAAATTCTAAAGTATCTCCTGTTATAAATCATAAATATATGGACATTTCCATCAAGTATCTCACTTGTCTTTCTCACCACAGTAAGGCAGCAAGATCAGGGGCAGCATTCTGAGCTATGAATTTCCAGGTATTGTATGTTCCATTACGTCTGTAACATTTTTCCTTACCTTTAGGAAAGAACCGCGATACAGGCAGTGCTTTTTACTAACATAAATAGTCTTCAAGGTCCCCTTCAACTCAAAACATTCTATGATTCTATATAGTATACAAATATTACTTGTGCTAAGATCAGAACATCAGAATAGACATTAGTAATATTGGCATCGATAATGCTGAAAACTATAATGCACATCAATAAAATACTGATACTAGATAATAATAGATTATTACTAGATAATAGAGTATTACTTCACAGATGATGTATAGAAATAAATAATAACTTGGCCTTACCTAGCATAATCAAATTGGCAAAGTCAGAATTTCGAATATGGAGGGACTATGCTGGCTTCAATCCCTAAATAAACTCCTCAGAAACACTAACACCTATTTACAAAATGTGAAGGAATATTATTAAAGAGATGTGAAATGCAAGCTTTTCCAGTTGCTTCAC
This sequence comes from Struthidea cinerea, assembly GCA_013397865.1. NCBI lineage: Eukaryota > Metazoa > Chordata > Aves > Passeriformes > Corcoracidae > Struthidea > Struthidea cinerea. The sequence goes on along the minus strand of VZTI01005613.1, from coordinate 756,878 downwards.
TGAGATTTCTCACAGTGATATAAAGCCAGTTGTTTGTTAGTTTAGGAGCAGAGGGGCAGAAGATTGAGTAATTCAGGTTCTTAAAGCACGCTGAATGAACACTGAATATGTCTTTCTAATAAACAAAATTTTCCAGAGGCCACAGTTTTCTCTTGAGTGCAAGTAGCAAAACACTATTTGTACCCAGGTAGCTGAGATCTCTTTGCTCTCTCCCCTGCTTTTCCCTTCCAGAAACCTAGAGGATAGCCCTTCTGCAGAACTGGCAGGAGCAGTCCTTGGCTTTGGCTCAGTCTGCTCTAGCCAAACCCAGAAGTATGGCAGAGGATCTGCTATTGATTTGCTAGTATAAATGCTTACATGGAAGTATTCAAGTGTTTGCCCTGACACTGTTTAGTTTACTAATCTAGACAAAGCCTCGAGAATTAATTCTGGAGTGTGTTTTAATTCTGGAGTATCATGCCACTTTTAATTAGACTACAGGAGCACAAGCTTCTATTATGCTTTTCCCCTCTTCTTTCTTTTTTTTTTTTTCTCCTGCTGTTCAGCACTGAGTTTCTATATTCAATTTTCATTTTACCTAATCTTGCCTGGGTTCATTTGCATTCTTGCTTTCTGCTTGTTTCCTCTTTTTTTCAGCCTTTCCTCAGTGAGCTTGAACACAAGTTTCACATTTCATCTGAACTTTTAAACCCACAGTGTTCCAGTAAATAGAAAACAGTCACCAAGTTGTATGCTTATGGCTTTGCCTGCTGGGTTGTGCTTCTCAAAATGTGAGTTAGGAATCACATGGAAGTGGTTTGCAAAAAGAGATTTACATAATACTTTTTTTTTTTCTTGCGTCTTTGTATTGTTACTTTCCATATAAGCTTATTTTATTTGCTTTTTTAATGTGACTATTGCTTGGTGATCACAGGAGTGTTATTCAGTTGCTAGTCTCATCTTTTCCAAGCAGTTATGAGAGGAAAGGTGCTTTTTTTCTAGTGATACCACAGTAGAGAACATTTTAATCTGACTACCAGAGATATGAAGAGGGAAAAAAAAGAACTGCATGTTAATTTCAGAATGGAATAAGGTTTGTATTTTAACCCTAATGACTAAAGTTTATAAAAAGAAAAGGCCAAAATATGCTTTTTATGGGTAGGAATCAGACAGCTTCTTTTTCTTATACTTCAAGAACATCCAGTGTGGATACAGTTTTAGGATCCCTAAGGATCATGGAGAAAGAAATGAGAGTGAAATTCAATTTATTTCACATCTATTTTTCGGCAATAAACTAGAAATTGTCATGACTGTTAAACAGAAATAAAAGAGACAATCCTTGAAAAAGTAAGAAATTTCCAAAGCATAAGAAACTCCCACTCTCTGAAAAGTATTATAGGTTTATCCTCATGTCTGTTGTACCCTCATCATTTCACTCACCCTCATGTCTCTTGATACATTTTTAACTTCTTACTGAATTCCTAGGCTGAAGGAGGAAAAGGACTTTATACAAAACTCTGTGTACTCTGTGGTATATGTTGGTTAGTGTTAAGACATTTAATTCTGAATATCTAGAGTACACTTAGCTTTAAGTTTACATAAATCATCCACAGAATTGTTGCTCTAATGCAAATATTCTGCATTTTGTGAGACTTTTGTATGCATCTTATAAAGGGAAGGAGAAACTTTACAACACAGAAGCAAAAATCTTCATGAATGTATGAAAGATTGTTACAGTTAACAAGAACACGTGCAGTATTTAATTTTCATTTTAAACAGTAAGTCACAAAATTTCTCACGTGAGTAAATATGAAACTAAAATATTTTCACATATATGTGTACCTAACGATTAGTACGGTGGTGTGACTCAGATGAATGAAAAGCAAGTTCATAAAATAAACACTGCAGCATAGGTTTTTCTGAAAGTTCTTGACTGAGGGGGAAAAATCATGCTCACTTCTCTTCCCCCTACATGTTATTCCTCTTGGTCATATAGCTGTCTCTTTAACCTTTTCTACTTTCAAGGATTTTTGTAAGAACGCTCCTGCTTTACCTGTGCTTACTCCTACGTGTCACAGGATTGCAAATCTTATGATATTGGTAAATTTTAAAATGCATTTTATTGGAGATGAGAAAGAAAACAAAAATATTGCTTGAAAACGTGTTTCTTCATCCATTTTTCTGCTAAGAGAACAGAACTCTGAGGAGTAAGAGCAGGATAATGAAACTGAACAGAATAGCTTCAGTTGGTGAATTTTGAAACAAGCCAGTGGTCCTAGAAAGGATAAAATTAAACTCTCCTCATGAAGTAAGCAGCGAGATTAGCTCCCAGCCTCTAGGAGAGATATCTTGATTAAACTACAGAGTTTTGACAGCATTATTAACCAATTCTAGAATTAACAGCAAATTTGGAATCCGTGCAGAGACAAAAAGTGCCTGCAGGAAACTGCAAAACAATGCTGTGACCATGATTTTTTGTCTTAATGATCTCTCTTTTATTTTTAATTTCTGTGGGCATCCTTTTTTTTCTTTTTTTTTGGGGGGGGGGGGGGAGTTGGTAAGGAACAAACGAAAAACCCAAATAAAGAAAACTGAAAAGAAAAAAGAATAGCAATAAGCCCAGAACTCATGTTTGACTGGGGGTGGGAGGTGGGAGGCAACCACATGTAAACTGTTTTTTCAATGATAACACTGGAAAAGTTTTGTGACACTTGAAAACAAGGCAAACATAATTTGTAATGGAAGCTGAAGTTTTCAAGGTGATAAACTTTCAAAGGTTAAATCTAGTCTTTGATCCAAGAACTTTTCAATGCCTTTGATCTCCACATTAGGGTGCTAATATTAAATAGACTTCTGCACCCTAACTGTGCTAAATAAAGTGAAGAGTTCAAATCCATGTCAGCAATTCTGCTGAACTTCGTGAATTTGTGAGTAGAAGTTATTTTAAATCTTGCAGTTCATGTATTTAGCCACTGAGAGTTCACATTTTAGCCATTGAAAAGAATTCTTAATTCAGAAGATACTGTTAGATTTTATGTATTTGAAAATTCAACCCATGGAAAACAGTACTGAGGATTTAACTGAAAACAGTTAGAAGTAGCATTGATAGTACATGAGTTAATTGTAATAAATTACAAAATATGGTGAAAACATAAACATTTGCAGTTTAATCAGATATTAAATTGAATGAGTGATGGCAAAAACTCCGTGGTCTAGATGACTGGGTTTCAACCTTTCCTGATGTGAAAACACCTAAAACATGTCCTGTAAGGCAGCAGATCCTTGTATATTGAATTTGTAATTGGTTTACTTTTGATCTTTACTACTTTAATATGTAACTTCTATTCTATTTTTGTCTGGGATAGAGGTAATTTTCTTCATAGTATCTTCTTTGGTGCTACATTTTGGATTTGTAAGTAAACCAGAGATATTTCAGCTATTGCTGAGCAGTTCCTGCACTGTGTCAGGGCCTTTTCCATTTCTCACTCCATCTGGCCAGAAAGCAGGAAAATTTCTTGCACCAGAGTGGTAGGCAGTATAGATGGGACAACTGACCCAAACTGACCCAAGGGATATCCCAACCCATATAGTATCATGTTCATTATATAGAGATGGGGAAAGAAGAAGGAAGGGGAGATGTTCAGAACAATGATGTTTGTCTTTCCAAGCGACCGTTCCTCCTATTGGAACCCTGCTTTCCTGGGGATAGCTGAACACCTACCTACCCATGGGAAGTGGTGAATGAATTCCTTGTTTTGCTATGCCTGCATACACAGCTTCTGCTTAACCTATTAAATTGTCATTAAGTCAACCCATGATTTCTTTCACTTTCACCTTTCCAATTCTCTTGCTCATCCATCTGCAGAAGACTGGGTGAGCAGTTGTGTGGAGCTGAGCTGCCTGCTGGGGTTAAACCACAACACTACCTCACAAAGTGCTCATGGAGCCCCAGGTATTTGTAGACCAAAGGCCAAAACTCCTTTAGTACTCAATGTCTGTTGCCAATTGTCTGATACAATTTGGTGTACTTGGATATTTCCAGTGACCCTATTCAATATGAACCCATTACAAAAGCAAAGGCACACCGAGTCACTGAGTGCAGTGTTGCAAAACACTTCTGGTCTATTAAAGGTTATATGGATGCAAGCAGCTTGAGGGCCATCGTCTTCAGACTTGGCTGTTTGTTCCATTATTGCAGTTAAGAAGAGCACACTGCGGCATTAAGTAGCTCCTTTGAATAGGGTCACTAACAAACATAACAAAAAAAGACGGGAAAGAGAAAGACACTTTTCTTCAAAGAAATAATAAATGTTGCACAGGTCTAATTTAAAATGAAATAGATTTATGTCCTAAATTTCAAACACAGGATTATGTCACAGCTCTGTAAAAAGCCAGGCCTCTTCTTGTAGCTTATTCATAGAAGATAGTAAGTGTTAACCAATATTGGTATGAAAATATAACCCACAAGGGCACCGTTTCTTCTCTTTGGGCCAATTTCCCAATCTAATCTGGTTAAAGAAACTGATTTTGATACATCCTTTCAAGGGCCTTTAAGAGTTGGTAGAATTATTTTTATGTATAGCTGACTATGATCATGTAACAAATGTTTTCCCATCAACATCTATCTAAAATTATTTATTTATCTAAGTTTATTTTACCAATGTCCATTCATCAATATCAACATCTAAATACATATTAACAATTGAAAGTTGAAATCTTAAACCCTTTCCTGTTACATGAACTTAATTGATACAAAAGATAAGACATTCACTGCATGAATTAATATATGACCCAGATTCTACCTTGGGGGAGAAAAAAAGAAGAGGCAGTGCTATTTTCCTCTCAGGTTTCTAGCCAACACTAGACTGTCTTTTATATATTGGGTACTTGTTTTCACAATGTAATACTGGCATTCCTGTAGTGCTAAGCAGTTTGCAAACAAAAGTTTCATAATACCAGAGAAAAAGAGACTTTTCTTAAAGAAGATCTGAGGTGCATCCCAGCTTGATGGCTGCAAGTGTGAAAATTATTTTAACCCTCCATTTTACGCTCCTTTGTGCTGTTTATTTGCACAGAACTGTATATCTCTAAAGAAGATAGGGGGTTGCACATTACGTTTCTAGCCCCCCCTCTCAATGCCCATGTCAGCATAAGTTCACCCTCATTTCATTCTCTCTTTGTGCAATTGATTTGAATTCCTAGATTCACAATGGCCCAACATCAAAAGGTTGGATTACTACAGAGGTGTTTCCTGTTTATTTAAAAGTGACTCAGATCCAAAATGACATACTTTAGTTACACAGCTAGTTTTAGACACTTAGTTCTTAAAATTGTGGTAAAAGAGACTATATGTTCCTTAGGCACATGAGGAGCTTTGTGCTCCAGCATGACCAGCCTCAGACATCAGGCAGCAATTATGAGCAGGCAAACTTGACATCCACAAGTCCATGGGCGCTGCTTGAATGCATTCAGGAGTGCTGAGAGAGCTGGTCGATACCAAAGCTAGGCCACTCATGATCACCATTGAAAGGTCTTGGGGATTAAGAGAGGTGTCTGAGGACTGGAAGAAAGCAAATCTCACTCCAATCTTCAGAAAGGAGAAGAAGGATAACCTAGGGAATTACTGGCCAGTCAGCCTCACCTCAATCCCTGGAGAGGTGATGGAATGCCTCATTACAGAGGCCATCTCTATCCACGTGGATGACAAGAAGGTGATCAAGAGTAGTCAGAATGAATTCACTAAAGGTAAATCATGCTTGACCAACCAGACTGCTTTCTATGATGAAAAATGTACCTGGATGGGTAAGGGGAGAGAGTGGATATTGTCTACCTTGACTTCAGCAAGGCTTTTGACGCTGTCTCTCGCAGCATCCTCGCAGGCAAACTCAGGAAGTGTGGACTGGATGAATGGACAATGAAGTGGATTGAAAACTGGCTGAATGGCAGATCCCAGAGGGTAAAATCAGTGGCATGTGTTTTTCATGAGCAGTGTCCCCAGGGGTTCAGTATTGGGCCCAGTATTGTTTGATTTATTAATCAGTGACTTGGATGAAGAGGCTGATGACTCCTCAGCAAGTTCACTGAAAACACAAATCTTGGAGGAATGGCCGATACCCCAGAGGGCTGGGCAGCCCTTCAGAAGGACCTCAACACGTTGGACAGATTTTGTTTTGTTTTGTTCAAAAGTCTTCCAGATTTTCTTACATTCTTTTACTCCTATCTAAAACAACTAATTACATAAAAGCGTTTTTCAAGTTCATATACTTATGCATGTGAAAAATAGCAGTTATCAGATTACAATGTGTCTTTTTCTTCTTTGTTTAAGTGAATAAATCTGAGTTAATTCTACATATTAACAGAGTAACATCACACCGAACATAAAAATTAAGAAATATGAAGAAATAAGCTATGATATTTTTCATGTCAGTTGCAGGTATTTTTTACCAAACTTCTTTGGATTTGAATGAAAGTGGAATAAAAACATTAAAAACATTAGTGATAAAATTAAATTTTAAACATATTTTTCAAATGAAAAAGGGAAAAAATTACTAAAATTTAATAAAAATAAAATTAAGTTTAGGGTCTAGTCTTTTTGAGCTAATTTTATCTCTATGTTCAAGTTCCTCATGTAGAAAACAATCGTTACTGTTTGAAGAATTCACTCTGTTGTCTTTGATATTTAAGGTAAATGGAGCTAAGGATTAGAGAAAATTTTTGTTAATAAACTTCAACAAAACCAACAAAGGGTATAATATCAAGAAGATCAGAAAAGAAACACAGGTAAACACTACCAGCTAAGAAGAGTTGAGCAAAACCACCTTACTCAGTAAAATAAGCTCAGGACTGCATTAGAATTTCAACTATGTGAATGTTTAGCTGACCGGTGTAGTAGTTCTGTAGTGATGACCTAGATAGCGTAAGCTAATGTACTCAGCAGAACCTACAGGAATTTCACAAGAATGGGGAACTGCTTCTTTTGCAGAAACAGCTGACCAAGGAGTAGATGTATCTTCCATGTATGGGAATCCTTTGATTACAGTTTTCAGTGAACAAGAGAAACCAATGTTGAATGAAGGAGCAAGCTTTGAACCTTGTTTCTGTGATAGGCAGTGATCTGATGTTCCCCTGGGTTTTGAACTCAGTAGGAATTAGGAAGACATAGCATCATAGAGACCACAATATTAGTGATCAGCTGAATGGCAGCTTGTCATTCCTTAAATTAGCATCTCCCTTTTCTTTGGGGTAGATGTGAAAAGCATACTCAAGAAGCATTAACAGAAACAAAACACTGTCAGTGAATTAGAGTTCAGCAAAGGCAGGAACTGCTGCTTTCACAACACAGCATCAATTATCTGATGGACGTATTGCATCTGTCTTGGGGGACTGCTTCTCTTTCCCATTATATTCAGAATGATACTCAGCTATATTTTTTTTATCAGCACAACTAATGTGCATGAAATACGCCACGTAATTTTTATGCATTTTGATTCACATACACAAATATACATGTGCATAGGAAACAGATCAGAAATGTCAATGTAGTTTTGTGTGTCTATGTTCACATGCAAAGTGCCACTCTAGCTACACATAAAACTCCCCACAAAATACCAGATAGGGTGTAGAGACCTGAAGTAGGAACAGTTTCTGGTGGTATTGTTAGAATTCATTTTTTTCTCACTTGAACACACCCTGTTTGCTTGCTCTGCACAAAAAAAAAGTGATCAGATATGTCCATTGTGGACCTACCTGTCTCACATAGTACTGTGCTTTAGGTGCTGCAAAAATACAATTTGCTGGTTCACTGATAGTGTGTTCCGACTGACGTATGCTGAAATACCAATCAAAACTAAAGAAAAATAGTGCTTTCAAACCAAACCAACACTTCATAACCAGAATTGTCATGTCTGAGACCTCTGTGTTTAGAAGACCCTCCTCACTGACACTAAAGGTGAGATTTCCCTCTGAAATTTGCAGAAGACAAGCAATCCATTAGACAAGTGCAAACAAATTCACACCAGAAGTGATAAGCTGCCACTGCCAATGACCTCAACAAAAGATAAGATTGAAATGATGTGTGCAGAAGTAAATAACATGGCTGAGGGAATAGAACTGAAACAGTATACACAGGCTATGTAAAGAATAGACCCTGCATTTGTGACATAAGAAACAAATAATGTTCTCCTAATGTATAGACTAAAAACTACTATATATTTTTGTCAGGAGACTCAAAAGCATGAGTTGTAAAATGGCATTTAGATGTGTTGACAGTCTTTAAAAACAGATATTGCAGTATCTTTGGAGACTTTCAAACCATTGGATGAGTAAATGAAACCAGAAGAGCAAAGACAATTAATTCCTATGTGTGCAACACAACTATTTTATAGAAGTGTGCAAGGGAAATTTGTAGTAAAGAGAATGGGCCATCCTAAAGCCACTCAATAGTGCTCTACACTGCAGGTTAAAAAATGAGTCCATTTATCAATGTCCCTTTCTGCATTTATGTCATATTTTGGGTTTCTGCAGTACTATATTTGATATCACTAAATGCTCATTTTGACCAGGGGAAGGAAGAATGAACATAAACTAACCCTTGAGACAGACTTACAGAAGATCAGAAATGTGCCTTTGTAAGTAAAATTCTTTTTCTTAACTCCCTAGGAGACTTAAACTTCCAGATTATTTTCATATGGACCAATTTGAAAATCACGGTTTGTATCCAAGGAAATATATAGCTGTTTTGTTTAAGCATCTCTATTTCTTGGGGTTGAACTCTATGGATCGGGTTAGACTAATATGAGAAAATACAGTTCTAGTTGTTCTTTAATAAATGTTGGTTATATTTATATAAAATATTGCTAGCTGGACTATGAAAAATATTTATAATAAAGATTTTTTCTGATCAGACATCAGAAAGACATGAAAATCTGTAGTTAAAACATTATATCTGTTTAAATGTCATTCACTTAATATAATATTGTTTTGAAATAATATTTCTGGCTTGTGACATGGTGTTGAGGAACAGTGGGCCAAAATATTCTGCTGTCTGGAATACTGTGCTGTAAGGAAAATAAAATTAAAATCCATACAAAGGTCTCTTAATTCTCTTCTCATATTATCCTCATAATTTTTGTTGTGAAAACACATATAAGACCCATTAAAAATTATGTTCTTATATATGATATCTTTACAAAAGAAAGTTCACTTGCAGAAACAACAGTAGATAGCACAAATTTAACTTGGTTTTATGTTCAACACAAGTGAAGTCTGTCTTTATGGATCCAATTCATGTTATCTTTCACTTCCATTGCTTCACTAGGAGTTTCACAACATCAGCTCTTGCTCTTAACCCACCCCAAATTCATAAGGATATTGCTTCCCCATAATGCAGGAGAAAACTCCTGCTTATATAGAAATGCCTTTTATATGTAGTTGAAATGCTTCATGAGGAAAAAAAAAGTGTTTGCCAAGTGTTTGGAATTTTTAAAACATTATCATATTCTATTTACTCAACTACCACTTTCCACTGGGTATGGAAAGCTGAACTTCTGTTACCTCCTATTTCCAGATACTTTCATTAAGTTTATAACTATTCTCAGCAAGAGTCTTGTTCATGTATGTTCAAGATAGAGCCATGCTTTCGTTTGGCTGGTGGCAGTCTTGCCCTTTATCTTCAGGGTGATAGCTTTTGCTACATAAAGCCTCTGACAGATCCACTGTGTATTCAGAAGTTTTGCTCAATATATTATTAAAATGGTAATAAAAAGATAGATTCATTTAGTCATTGTACTACTGTCAGCAAAATCCATCACCATGTTCTTTGTTAGAATGTGATGCTTTAATTTACATATTAAACCCAGTTTAAAATAGAATTAATAATCATAAATAATATTCAGGCATAAAGTTAAAGACCTGATTAACTTTTACAAGCAGAATGGGACGTTTTTACTGAAGAACTTTTCTGTACAGGTGCAGGAAAGAAAAGGTTACTTATGTCTCCTTATCCTTTCTCTTCTGTTCTCCCTTCCTTGCCCCTCCAACCTTGGAGGGGCTATCACAGGGCTTCGTGGTAGTTCCTTAAAGTATCAGGTGAAGTGAGCATCTGGAATAGGCAGGTTTTCTTACTGACACTAAAGGTGAGATTTTCAGAAGCACTCAGCCTTGATAAATCTCTGCTCTCATAGATGTCAGTGGTAAAACGAGGTCAGTGGAGTAATTATTTCACAGCTGAATGCCCATAGTAGATGAGAGTTTTCTTCTCTTTTTTTTTTCTTCTTTCTTTCTTTTTTTTTTTTTTAAACTTCAGGGTCTCTAGAATTCCTGCAGTTTGAGAATCAGTCCTTTTTATGCCTCTGAACTATACAGCCCCAGAGGGGCAATTATCTATAAAATGTTCAAGGTTATCCATATGGAGATTCTTCTTCATTCTGCTTGGGTTTTTTGTTTCTCTTTTTTGTGGGGGTGCCTCTGAGGAGAAAGATGATATAAGCCAGGGTAATTCACCACGCTGTTCACAAAGCAGCACTGAAAGACAAAGAAGAAACCAAAGAATTCTAACCTTGAAACTACATTTCACGTTTATAGCAAAAATATACCTCTTCTGTGAATAAACCTTAACGGATGCAGATAAAAAAAAAAGAACATGTTTTTCACTCAAATGCACATATTTCACAAAAGAAAAATTAAATATCTGTATTGCATCATAGCAGAAAGGAAGGGTGAAAGTCAAAGGGCAATTAGCTTGAATGGTGACCTTGCATGCTGAATTTCACTTTCCAGACCAACAGATGATAACACATCATAATAAAAAAAATAAAAACATTAACAATCTCATAAAATGAATGCTTTAAGAGGAAAGAAGCTCAAATGACATGAACTATAGGACTGAACCACTCAAAATGTTTAACCTTCACAAGATCTAGTATCCTTCCCACTGCCATAAAGTCTAATCATTTTCATCAACATATAATAATCCAGTAATGATTTTCACGACAGTAACTATAGAATTATTTAAGAACTAAAGAAAACAAATTATAATATGCTGTTTGTTCATTGCTATTCACATTTATTTTAATATTTTGTACTGGAGTGAATAATGGGAGAATATTACCCGCACAGAATTGTCCAAAGTAGGGTTTTATGAGAGTCACTGCATTGGGACCCAAGCACCCCTGTTCCCAGGCTGAGACGTTGTGGAGAGCAGCATCACTGTAACTCTACTGAAATGTTATGTTGTGCAGCAGTGAAAGGGGAGGAGGACAGGGTGTACACAGATCTGCTTAAGCAATTAATATCTCTTTTATGTTTTTGCAAGAAATCTTTGTTGGCAACGGGGACAGTGGGATCAAGTGCTCCCTCAGCAAGTTTACTGATGACACAGAGTTGTGTGGCGCAACTGACACACCGGAAGAAAGGAACGCCATCCAGAGGGACCTTGACGGGCTTGAGAGGTGGACCTGCGTGAACCTCATGAAGTTCAACAAGGCCAAGTGCCAGGTCCTGCACCTGGATCAGAGCAATCCCAGGCACAAACATAGGCTGGGTGGAGAATGCACTGAGAGTGGCCCAGAGGAGAAGGACTTGGGAGGGCTGGTGGACAAGAAACATAATGTGTCCTGGCAGTGTGTGCTCACAGCCCAGAAAACCAATCATATCCTGGGATGCATTCAAAGCAGCGTGGCCAGCAGGGTGAGAGAGGTGATTCTGCCCCTCTACCCTGCTCTGGTGAGACCCCACTTCAAGTATTACATTTGGCTCTGTGGCCCCCAACCAAAGAAAGATGTGGACCTGTTGCAGCTAGTCCAGAGGAGGTCACAAAGATGGTCAGAGGGCTGGAGCACCTCTCCTAAAAAGACCAGGGAGACCTGAGAGCAGGCTTCCAGTACCTAACTGGAAGGAAGTAGATATATATTAGGCATAAGGAAGATCTTCTCTATGAGAGTGGTGAGGAAGGAGAAGGGGTTGTTCAGACAAGCTGTGGGTGCAACATCCCTGGAAGTGTTCAAGGACAGGCTGAAGTAAACTTTAAACAACCTGGTCTAGTGGAAGTTGTACCTGTCCATGGCAGGGGACTTGGAAATACACGATCCTTAAGGAACCTTCTAACCCAAACCATACCATGATTCTGTGAAATATAATTTAGTTTAGGCATTTTGAGAGTATTTTTTTTTTTTTTAAATGAGAGACATAAATATGTAGAAATTTTTGAAGCCCTTGACACTTCATGTCTATAGAATTTTACCCAGCTTCAGAAATGACAGTGTGTAGATAATGCAGGTAACATGAAGAAAGCACTTCTGAAGAGAAAACGTCATGAGAGAGATCCACAAGTTAGAATTACAGTTTGTTTTAAAAGGGTAGATTTAAGAAAGGTCTTTTTCTAAGCATTCCAGACCCCCAGACTTGGGACATAATTCTTTCTTGGAATCTGTGTCGTAGAAACTACATTTGTTGGAAAGAGGAGGAATTAAATATGGTGTGGTGGGAATATAAAGCACCTATATTAACTGGTGAATGAAGTAAAGAAGCAATGTATATAGTTGTGTAGGGTGTGTATTAAAAATGCATAAAAGCAGATGATTTTCTGAACCTCTCTCCCTTCCTGTAGTTCGGGTCACTACCTGTGAAGGAAGGGCCACATTTACAGGCAGCTATCCCATATCAAACAAAGGTCTTCCCAAGCATCCTCTCCCAGCCTGTGGGACACTGATATTGAATCAGATCCTGACTGAACTCCAGCTTACAATGAGACAACCAGAATACTGGATCATCACAGCAAAAAAACAGAAGCCATCTGAAATTTGAGGAATCCTACATACCTGTGGATAAGGAAGGACTGGAAGTATCAGTAGCCACAATGTAGATAGACACTTTGTCACAGTATTTTATGGAGGAGAAAGTGAAGGCTGTTCTACCTCAAAGAAAGGCAGTCTGGTAAAAAAATACAGTCATCATGGAGTAGGTTATTGTCCATAGGTCTGTCTTAGAATTTAAATAAGCATAGGTTCACTCTGTCTCTTAGCTGGATCTTAAATTGGCACTGAAGAATCCCCACATTTTTTTTAATACTTTGCAAATAGCAGCAAGGGTGTAGATGATCTAAATGAAAAGACTAAACATCCAACTGGAACATAAGTTGACTTATTCACCCTCGATTGATTCCTATTTGATCAACTAGGAGGTGGTTTTCTGGAACTGTGCAGTAAGTCCTGGTAAGTGGACCTTCTCCCAGGTCTGTTCATATCAATGAAGAAGGTGATGCATCAGCAAAGCCTGTTAGCATGGCTGCTAGGCTGACAAGGCTGAAGAGGTGTAATGGGATGGATCTCATTCCATTACTACAATCCTGCCGATATAACCTATTCTCAACAATAACAAGGCAGTAGCAGAATGATTAATTTTTTTAAACATCCTGAATGGAAAAATAAAGTCATGAAAAAGCTCAAAGGACAGAGCATTATGGTAGTGTAAAAAAATACATGGAGGCAATTTAAACAGCAGCTTATTCCATGTCTGAAGCAGGTATGTGCCACAAAGTAGTAAAACTCAGCAGATAATATCATATCTCACAATATAGGCCTGAAACACTTGATGTGGTTAATACTTCCCAGTCAAATCAAGCAGATGAACCTAAACTGCAAGAGCATGTTACAGAAATTAGAACACTGCTGCTCTACATCAGAAAATGAAATGCACATAAAAGAAACATTTTTTATCAGAGAATACAGAAGGAAGGTGATATCATCAAAGTGTTTGTTACTGATCTAAAGCTGAAGAGCAACAAGGGAATGAGGAGTGGGAAGGAGAGAGGAAAGGAGACAGCTTGAGTGTCTGATAAGAGATTAAATTGCATCAGAGATGAGGGAGTGAAACTCAAGAGAATCTGAAAATTGACAGTGAAAGATACTCAAAGGTGACAAGGAAATCATGAAGTCCAGACTGAAGTTCTAAAATTACAACAAATGCTTGAAAAATATTATAAATTAAAAATATTTTGCAGGTTTTAGCAATATTTTAACAGATATCTTGGGCAGCATAGCCAAATGAAGAAACATTCAATATGCATTTATGTACTCACTTTCATTTTTTATTTCCTAAAATGAAACTTCTTTTTTTTCTATTAAAATAATTTTCTCTGATTGTTCAGAGATATGTGTGAGGATGTTTACTTTTTCTTATTTTAGACTAAAGCTGCTTTTCATTGGACATCTCCCAAAAATGGAAGATCAGAGAATTATTATTACGAAAACAAGCACTGAAGAACTTGTTCGAAATGAATAATTTTATTTTTTAATAATTAAAGACAATTATCCTGCATAAGGGAAGAGTTGTCATTTCTTAATCTCCTTAAAATCAGTGAGAACTTATTTCTTAAATGAAATTGAAGCAGATTTGAAAATCTAGTCTTGTATCAAAAGAAACTTTTACTGGACTATTCAAGAAGTCATTTGCACTGAATTTTCATTATGCTATTGGAAGTTAGCTGTTTAAATAATTTGGCATAATACATAAGGCAAAAGTGTTTGTAACTTATTACTTAGGTATAATCAAGAAGTTGAATCAAATACTTTTGAAAATAAGATACAGAAAATTCCATGGTGCTGTACTTGACTCGAGAAAGGAAACTCAAGTGTTTTTGGAATCCTGTATTTCAGTACAAAATTAGTAAGAACCTGGGGAAATATATACGAAATTTCATAAAAGTTTACAAGAAGCCAGTCAATGCTTCTCTACTAAATAGCTTGGTTGAGTCATCCATGAATGGGTAGTAGTTCTCTAAGAACTTTTACACAGGAGAATTTCAAATTCTTACCAGATGTCTGTAATTAGTTAAGATACTCCTTTATTTGTTTCAATTTTTATTTGTTTGTTTCAATTTTTCTATGTAATAGTATTATTGAATGTTGCATAAAAAACACATGCTCAGAACGGCAAACTGAATCTGAAGCAAAACCTATATCTAATGGCTAAAGATCATGAAATCATGATCTAAACAGAGTTATTTGCTTGAATATCACAGCTGAGATGAATGAGTCAATGAATATTTTGTGAATTCCAAACAGGCTCAGGGATGAGGAAGATACTTGCCTAATTTGATATCACAGCATTTAATTTTCGTTTATATGGCCAAAAAAAGGAAGCTGGAAACTTCAGGGCTTGGAAACCTAATTGCTCTGAGACTTATGTATCTTCAGGGTAAGTCACAGACCTCTTAATGACAAATCCTGACACAGGATTTGGATTTAGATTAATATGTAAGTTCACCTGTGGACCTATTTTGAGAACTGTATGAAGAAAATAATCAACCAGATATTAAAATAGGAAAGAAACAGTTACTAAGCAGCCCATTTAATTGTTTTATTACCTAGACATTCGTTTTTAAATAGTGTCAGGCAGTCCCATAGCCATCTAGCAAAAGTGTCTATGCCAAACTACATTCTGAGTCCTAGACC
This sequence comes from Struthidea cinerea, assembly GCA_013397865.1. Classification (NCBI taxonomy): domain Eukaryota; kingdom Metazoa; phylum Chordata; class Aves; order Passeriformes; family Corcoracidae; genus Struthidea; species Struthidea cinerea. Next base: position 741,450 of record VZTI01005613.1, on the reverse strand, counting down.
ATAAAGCAAATCTTGGATATGCAAAACAGAGATACAGATCAGAAATGTCCTATACCTGGAACTTCTTTACCGTCATTGTTTGCATTTTCTCTCATGTCTGGGCCTTTGAGCTCATGCAATATGAATGGAGCCGAGTTTCAGTGCTTGGGTCTGAAACTGGAAGTTTGAGTTGGAGGCATACAATACAAATATTTAAATGCTAAATTTAGAAGCCACTTCACTCTGCCAGACTACAGGATAAGAAAGGAATGGGAGAATGTGATTTCATAAGGGAAGGTAGACCACAGAAAAAACTGATAAATACTGCCTGTGAAAGATCTCAGCATTCTTGAATACACTGTAGATTACCCTGTAGCACCTGTATTTTCTAAGAGTAATTATATTAGAGCCAGTGCAGAATCATTGTATGTATTTATATTTGTTATTATGACTATACAAGTGCTTCTTTTCAGTAGAATGTGGATGATACAGTTCTTCCTTAAAAATAAACTAAGAAGGTGTAAAAGTATATGGTGAGAAGAAGTAATTAGTATAGTTTAATAAATATTTTGTATATAAGAATTTCTTTATAACACTGAGGAATTCATTGTGCCTCATTTACATTTAGTTTCAAGACTGATTCAATCACACAGTCACAAAGCAGTGGAAAAGTCGTATAGTTCATGCATAATAGCAGGAAAGGATATGCCATTTGCAGGAGCAGAAGGAACAGGTGCAGGTGTAGAGGAAAAAAAGGTTTTTTTTCCATCTAAATAACAGATCCCTTTTTATACATAGTTGCTTCTGTCAGATTTCTCTGCCACACAAATGGTGAAGGTCTTCACCTAGGTCTCTGTTCTCAATAGAATAAAAATGAAATTAAGATAATTAATAAATTCTTCAGTTATTTCAGATAAATCTATTTCTCTTACTATAAGTGGTCCATGAACTTACACTTAGATCTGTTAGAACTATAATGAACTGACCTAATGCATATTATTGGAAGATGCTATTAAAAAAATTTTAAAAGAATCTCCTACTGGATTGAAGATGTTCATATATGCTAAAAATGTCTTGATTGTAACAGCTGCTGAGAAGAAATTAACTCTATCCTAACTGAAACCAGGACACAAGTAAGCCTCATACTGTCAAGTCTGGTGATGAGTAAGAGACTGCATGTTGTCTTGCTCTGCAAATGCTATACTGGGTTGCCTATAGGTGGACAGAAAATAATAAGTTTGGGTTTTTTCTTTGATTATCTTTTGATGCTCTTTGAGCATCTTCCTAGAGACAGTCCCCAGTGCTCTGACCAGCATTTATTATCATAAACAACACAATATGTGGTAGGATTCCAGGCAAAAAAATAATTTGCTTGGGGAGTAACAAACCTTCTTCTCTTCCTGCATGACAAGAGGTGTTCTCCAAGGCTGCAGATTAATGCAATTTTCTTCAGTTTAAATTTATCAGCAGAGTATGTCTGAAATAGTAATCTGCTCACATAGTAAGCAGATTTGTCTTAATTTTCTTGTTTTAAAATTCTGTTCTAATGAGCCTAACCATATGGAAAGAATACAATTATATCTTCACTGTAACTTGAAGTAGCAATCTAATATGCATAATAACAATCACAAGAATCAAGATACATTTGCTAGTCATCCTTTTGTGAATACTTCATAGTTTTACAAACAAGGAAAGGCAATAAGAAAGAAAGACTCATTCTACTGATCAGTTTGCATTTTAGAACAAATTTCATTTGAATTTGGTTGTAGAATTACTAAAAATTTATTACATATCTCATAGTGATCAGAACTTTTTATAGTTTAGGAATGGCAGTCCAGACAATCCTGATTGAGAAACAATTAAATGTGGTGGTAAATATGCTAAATGTGCATTTCACATACTAGATCTTAATTAAAAAAAAAAAATCTGTAGAATGTCTATGAGGTTTTTTTTTTTTAATTAATTCAAGCAGGTAAAATAGACTAGTGTCTCCCAAAACAGATTAAAAAATAAAGAAAAATGAACAAAAACGCCAAACTTGCTTGACTCTGCTCATCTTCATAGAATTATAGAATCATAGAATAGTTTGGTTTGGAAGGGACCTTCAAATGTCCTCTAGTCCACCTCCCTCTGCAATGAGCAGGGACATCTTGGACATGATGAGGTTGCTCAGAGCCCCGTCCAAGCTGATCTTGAATGTTTCCAGGAGTGGGGCAATTGCCAGCTCTCTGGGCAAGCCATTACAATGCTTTGCCACATTCATAATTAAAAAATTATTTCTTATATCTAGTCTGAATCTGCCCTCTTTTAATTAAAACCATTACCCCTTGTCCTGTTTCTAGAGGCCCTACTAAAAAAACTGTCCTCAACTTTCTTATAATTCCCCTTTAACTATTGAAAGGTTGCAGCAAAGTCTTCCTTTCTTTTGTCCGGGCTGAACAACCCCAACACTCTCAGTCTGTCTTCATAGGAGAGGTGGTCCCCCCTCTAACAACTTTTGTGGTCCTTCTCTGGACCTACTGCAACAGGTCAATGACTTTCCTGTACTAAGGATTTCAGAGCTTATTCCATTTAATCATAGCTGAAGATGTCACCATGAGACATTTAACATGGGTTTCTTCAGCACATCTTTTTTATTCCTCAGTCTGATTATCTTAATCACCAACAGTTTTTGTAAAAGATTATTTTAAGAATAAAAAGTCATTTTAAGGGATAGATGTGGATATTGGTGGGGGGGGGCCTTTTGTTTGAATTGTTCATATTTAGCATTCAAAACAAAAAGACAAGGAAGAGTATAGCACAAACTTTAAAGAATTAAATAGAAAGAATCCCCTTATTTAATTTTTTACGAAGTACAGATAGAGCTGTTTAAAAAACTCACTGAATAACCAATTTCTTGAAGCTAAATTAGACTGTTCTTTCTAACTTTTTGTTTTGTTCACAAAGCAGGGATTCTAGATATTTGTGACGTAAGTATTTTCACCATCTTCATATTTAGGATAATATTTTAATGTTCTTTAATTGACAGGAAACAGTTTATACAGATCTCATTTTTTATTAATACTGATTTAACAAATTAATTGTTTGTTTTGATAGATCCAAACACAAAATGGCTGTGGGGTGTAATTCAGGTTTCTGTCACTAAGCGCATTCTCTATACTGAGCAAGAGCTTTCAGATAAAGGAATCTTTAGTATATCAGAAAGAAATATGAAAAGACACAATGATTGGAGCTGGAGCATGATGATTTCCAACAAGAAAAGATGCTCTTTAGAAACACTACAGGAGCAATCAATTACTGAAACCGTTAGAGGAACATTTAATATAGGTGTGTGTGGTCCTAGATGTATCATGAGCTAAAGCCTATGTACACAGCATAGAAAGATTGTTCAGAAGGTGATATCTGCTAGCAATAAAAATCTGACTGCAAATTCTTAGATAGCTGCTAAAGTGTCATTTTTGCAAAAAGCCCTTCTGTCACAGTGGTAAAGTTGGTCTTTATATTATTCTCTTGGACTTTTTAGAAAACAGAAAAAATGGCTAATTTAAACCAGACAAATGAAACCTGGAAAATGAGTACGTAAATTAAATAAATTTGAGCAAATTAAAATAATGCAGACAGAACCATTCTAAGTCCTCTGTGTAGGAAAATCAGAATATATGAGACGTAGAGGTGGTGTAGAAGCTAAGTGGATAATAAATATGAAAGGAAACAAATGGGGCTGGCAGAAGAAGTTATCATTTAGCAGTCTGTCTGTGTACCTTAGTGTATGAGAGGCATAGAGGCACCAAGAGAATTTGACTAGCATATTTTAAAATTTCCATCTAATGAAGTGTGCAACATGAGAAGGAATTGTGTGTTAGGAATATTCATCTTTTTGTAGCTCCTATGTATTTTAGCCAGGTACAGGACTCTAGGAGGATAGGGAGTAAGATGTAAAAAGGGTTTATGTCTCTTCAAATACATCCTCCCATCCTGTGTATTAGTTGGGGATGTGTTTGACTGGGAGCATAGCACAACAAATGCAGCTGTTCTAAGTAACGCTGAGCTGTGCAACAGCTCATAACCAGCACGAAAAAAAAACAAAATAAAAGAACAGCATAAAATAAAAGCAGATTCCAGTGCCTTAAACTGTTTGATGGGAGGTACCAACTCCCCAAACAAACTGTAGTTCTATGCCAAAATTGTAGTTTAAGATTATCCTTTCCCGTCATACTGGTGGCCTCTTCCTTCATGTGTCATTTGTACCTCTTAGGTACAAATAGTGAATAAATGCAGTGAAAGTCTGCAATAATACTTACAAGACTTTATGGTCAATTAAGACATTATCACTGCAATTGTAAATTGGCCAGCTATCTAAGCTGCTGTTGCAAACGAAAGTCTGAGATTACTTTTCTTTTCAGACCTAGTGAAAAATCCTTTTTTCCTGAGACTTTTCATTCTTTGCCAGAAGATACAGTTTATTCAAAGACACAAGAACATATTTTTAAAATATATTGTTGTTGCACAAATGTTTCTATTTTGAAGTGCAAGAGCTCTTTGTTTATCTGTAAAATCACATCCATAGCTACTTTTTAAAAATATCTCAAGTTTCAAGTCAAACTGAAAGTGCATGTAAGCACTAATGATACATATTAACTCATTAAATAATGATGGTAACAAAGAAAAGTCAAAGCTGCATCTAAATTTTGGAGGAAAATGAACATTAAGGTATAAATGTAAATTGTTCTGCCACTAGAAAAGTACAGAAGATAGATTTGTTGATTAAGCTGAGGAGACCATTCAAGCAGCAATTCTTCCATTATAGAGAATAGGAAGGAGTAATACATGCTTCATTGAGCAGTCTGGACCCTGGTTAAATTTCAAAGTCATTTGTCGCTTCTCCAAATCAGACAAGTGTTCACCCTGCCAAGAACATTACTTAGGTGAAAAGTATTCAAGGGCTTGTGAATCATCCTTTTCTCACCAGCATTTCTATCGTCTCTGAGAAGTTAATGCACCAGTTTGTGGACTTCATGGGAGCTTGTGTTCTTCAGAGGGATTATAAATATGAGATCAAATTCAGCTCCAGCATAAATATGGGATAGCATCAGAAGACGAATGAAAAACTATCTGTGTGTCAAATAATATTTTAATTAACATAATAAAATGATAAACTTACAACTGATAATGGTACACATGATATAATAATTGATTAAATTAAATAGAAACTCATACATAGTTCTTAGCTATTTAAATATAAAATAACTATTTGAATCCATTTTTCTTGGAACAAATACATGACATAAAATTCACATTAATAAACCATAGAATATGCTGAGTGTAAATGATCAAGTTCTGTCAAACTTCAGCTGTTGTCCAGATACACAACACAACTATTCACGCCTCATCTCAATGTACTTTTCGAGTGTATAATATGATGGATAGTTTTTTGTCATTGTTCTACATGCATTTGAATTTTTTGTAGATCTGAACCTTGACTCTAGAACAGGAAGACTAAAATATGCTTAACCTGTGCAACTTCTTGTGTTTTTTAAATAGTACAGTTAATGAATGTGCCAATAAGCATTACAGAATACAGATGATAATTTTTAAATACATTTTAGTTACAAAATAGCATTGAAGTATAACAGATGGTAACATACAGTACTGTGAAAGTGAAAACAGTCATCATTATTTAGTGCTCTGATAAACAGATGCAAGTTCATGCATAGATTATGATAGAGAGATTCAGAAAATTCTTTTTAAATATAAATCACTCAGATTATAATCACAATGATCATTTATTTGACCACATAAACCTAAGAAGAACTCATTTAATTAAACCAAAGGACAGTTGTGGATGTGGATAGCTAGAGAATGGTCACGTAAAAAGCACCAGAACTTTTGTCACACAAACAAAACAAACAGCTTGGGGTTTTTTTGAAGCAAAAAACAAAGGTTGACCTTCTGAGTTTTGATACAAGGAAAACTCTTAGAAACTATCTTTTGCTTTTTAAATGACAAAGCCAACATTATTTCATCTAGAAAGAATGTTGTAACATTTGCAGACTCACTCTATTCACCTTTGGTGTTATTTAAATATCACCATCAGTAGCACTCTTTGTTCTTAAGGTATTTCTTTATTCTCCATATTGAACAGCAAGGAAAAAATATACCAGGCCAGCCCCTGACATAGCAAGCAAAAAGGGTCAGACATATTATCAGCACATAAATAATAAGTCATTAAGTGAGCATCCTCAGTTATAACAACCACAGATATATTTTAAATAATATACTTCTTGTACGATTATATTTTAATTATTAGCAAAAAATTTATTAGGACATTCTTTCCTCAATTAATGTAGCAAAAAATATACTTGCTTTCCATCAAGATATATTTCATGCAGTCTTCCTATGTGATAGGTGTTGGGGAAAAGCTTTTGTTACCCTCTGGCAGTGCTTCATTCATATGCAGGGAGAAGCACAGACTGCTCTTGAAGTAGGTATCTTCTGAATCCCAAAGGGATGGGCTCAGCAACAGTATAGCTCATGCTTCACTTAACTGGCTCTGCTTAAATAAAATGAAACCTGCTTCCTAGGAAAGTACAGCCTAAGTCTATGGCCTCTTCACTTGCCTGCATTTCAATATCGTGAATGTTGGGCAAGTCTGTGCTAAGAAACAGATATGGACTTGAAAGTGTTATTAAGAGTCAAGGACTTACAATCTTAAAAAAAAATGGAGTATACCATTGAAGGCTGGACTTTCTTTTTTTTAATAAGAATCTTCAAGTTTATGTCTCTGCTGTTCTTAAAGAGCAGTACCTGAGAGCATGGTAATCCTCTGTCTGCTTTTAATCCACAAGGCTGCTGTGCTAGTAATGTGGGAATAGACAGGCTGCCCGTAGAAACATGTAAAGCAAAAATTACAGCAACTGTATGTGTCTCAGGTTTTTAAATCTTTTTCTAATTAAGACATAATTTTCAATAATATAGGAATAAAATTAAAGTTGACATGCAGTGAGTTCTGTCAAAAACATTTTAAGCTGAAATACAGCCTGATTTTTATTGGTTTCAGGAATGCCTAGAGAGACATTATCTGAAAAAAAAAATAGAATATAAATATAAAGTATCAATGTCTAATTTTATCAAAGTATTTTCTAATTAAAAACATGCAATAATTTTGTATTACTTTATTAAGAACGTATTTCCTGAGAATATTAATATTATAAATTCTAAGAGTCCTTTTCATGTATTCACTATATTTTTCTTTTAAGCCAGCTGAAGTGCCTGTCCACGCTTAAAGCAGTTTCTGCATTTCTCCACTCAGGTATGCAGCACAAAGAGGTAGTATTGCAATGTCTGACCTCAAAAGTCCTTCTTATAAAACATCATTGGGTCTTCAATGCTTTGTTGCATACATTCTGACAAACTCTAATCAATCTGTTTTAATATCAAAGGAAACTTCCTTCCAGATATGCTCATTAAGGGCCAATGTCAGAACTTTTGACCTTTTCTTACCTCACACTGCTGCTTCTTCTTTGTGACTTTGCTATTGTTGTCTCTGCTTTCTCTAGGAACTCTCTGTGTTTCTAGAGCATGCTTCTACCTCTCCCTAAAACTCTGAATGTCCTTTTCCAGAGAGTTATACTTTAACTGCCTACCCTTATTTGCTCTTCCTTTACATTTTTTCTGAATCAAGTTCTCTTTCTGTACAAAGCTGTCAGGTTATTTGAAAAAAAAAAAAAAAGTAAATTTCTTTTCAAAAACCTTACTTGAATGATGCTTTCTCTAATTTGGCAGGCAGTGCCAAAATAAAGATCGTTAGCTTTGCTTCCTCCTATTAGATTTGTACATGTCTGTTTTGTTCTCACAGGCATTTCCAATAAACCTAAGACTTTCAGAATACCTGCACCAGACTTAGCATGGAGAAAACTTATTTTGTGTCGATCTTCCTTTGTAATTCTGAAAAGAGTTCACTTATAGGGGTAGATTCCCCCACTCCAGTTCTGTTCCTACAAATGCATATTTACTTGTCTGATGATGGAGGAAGAATCAGAGGGCTCACTAGGACAAAGTCAGTCCCAAATGTTATCTGGGACTGACCGACCTTCCCAAATATTTCTGTCTAAAAGCTCAAATCACCACTAAAACTCTATAATGATGGCCTATCAGAAGTATTGAGCTAACAGGGCCAGGATAATAAAACGTCTTCCAGCTTACACATTGATAGTCTTATCTTTTTGTCATAGTTATTATACTGACAGCTGTTTACTTTGAGATAACTATCCACCACTACTTACGTTCAGCCAGAACAATGAGCAATATGGTTACAGTTCTGTTTGCAGGACACTGTAGAAATATACCCTACATTTGTATTTGTTTAATATCTGCTATAATTATAGGAGACAGTGACATGGATGTGTGAATAGAGTAAGAGATGAATATAAACTTGGACATATGATTTGTAAGGCTTTCTCAGAGAGTGAGTAGAAAAAAAATAAAGTTTAGGAGTCTGCTCTAAATACTTAGGTGTGTGTAAAAAGAGAAATAATAAAAAAAAAGAATGAAAAACCAGAAAACTCCAGCTTTTATTGGAAAGAGTGAGATGAAGTCCTAACTAGGAAGAAATTTACAAATAATAAAACTATTCCCAGTTATATTGCACTTAAAGTCTTCTAGTTCAATCTGTGTCTATATCTTGGTATGTAAATGGGTTCCCATTAGTTAAATACAAATCTTGTTCTATGCATATAAGCATTACGTAAAAAGTAATAAGCAAGATAAGGAGCTCAAGAGTAGCTGATCCTGCATTAATGAGGGTGTTTTCTGTGAGGTCATTAAATTAGCACTAATTAGTAGCAGAATTAAAGCTGGAGCTTAAAATGCGTAGTTAAATTCTTCATTCAATTGATGAATATCTCATATTAACAGAGATCCTTTAGATCAAGTAGAATGGTGTTCATTTCTACATATTGAGGAATGCCTTGTTTTGGTGATAATTTCTTTTAAAATCAGGGAGAGAAAACAGAAGGGAAGGAAGATGGGAAATTAAGAAAAGCAAGATAAAGGAAAAGGAAAAGAAAGGAAAAGGGAAGGGAAGGGAAAAAATTCTCCAGCATCAGCATGATTTTCAGCTACAGGATAAAAGCCAGTATTTCTGAAGTTTTCTACAGAGGTTTTAAGTTCTGTCTATCTTTCAAATACTTTGGAGGTTATTCACAAATGTTGACTTTTTATTGCTCTTATCTGAATCTTCCTGTTCTGCAAATATATTTTGCTGGAATGCATCACATGCTTCAAAAGGTTATTTAATGTCTTCATGCATTTTGAATGTTTTATTTTCATTACAACTCTGTCTGCCTATTTTTCCCTTAATTGGTAGCTGGGAGTCATCTTTCTTACCACATTCAGGTTTTTTTTGCTCAGCATATCTGAACCGTTCAATTTGCCTACTTGCTAAAGTAGAAACTCATTTTGTGGGGATCTGTAATTCACACTTGTGCAGTTCTTCTGATATTATTGATGTTATTCCTGGCAGACAATGTTAAATTTACATTCATAAGTCAAATGAGACCCTCACGATTTTGTATTTTTTACCTGTTTTCTAAGTCACTTATTATTTGTTGTCCTTTTTTCTTGTTTTTGTCCAAAACAAGTTTTTCTACTAACATTTTTAAGATGCACTTTTATCACATGAAGTGATATCACTGCTAGTGATTTAGGATTCATCTGGGATTTAATGTTCAGAAGTATTCTGTTCTTTTTCTAAAAAAAGAGTCCTTCAATATAGCAACATTTACCTTGAAGCATGAATCTTAGGTAATATTTACAAAGATTCTAACAGAAACTGAGATTTTTATCTCAAAAATAATTGTAAATATATTCAAAGGATACAATTCCAAAAGGAAAATCGAATTATTACCGTTAGACACTGAAAAGAGTTAGTTAATTAATCTCATTTTAAGTCCTATTAAGTCCTATTTCTATGGACTATTATCTTTGCCACCAGAACCCTGAAGGCGCCCTCGCCTCACCTTGCCCATGACCCAGGACCGCATCTCAGTCCCCACACCATCAGCCCCTGCGCCAGCGATGCTACGGCAGGGCTGGTCTCCAGCTCCTGCAGCCCATTCATGGGCCTATGACCCAGCCCGGCCTGAAATGGTCCCCAGGGCACTTCCTCCCCAGAAGACTGACTAGTAACAAATCCATTGTTTTGTTGTGGAGGACAAGGCCTAGTTGTCTGAAGTGTGGGGTGTCCCCCACTCCCACCAGCATGGGGGCTAGGTGAGTAATGCTGCTTCACTCAGAGAGACTGTAGTCGATTCAACCAGCTTGTGATACACAGTTTTATCTCTGCTTACAAGATAAGCACAAAAGCAAAATGAATAACATTCTGAAAATGCAGACTAAACCTTACCTTTCTTTTTGAGGCATTTTAAAGGGTATGTAAAGAAGAGAAATGTCTCCAAACCCTGAGACTGCAACAGAAGAATCTTATTCTTCTCGACTACTTTAGAAAACAAAAGAGTTGACAAGGTATTAGGATACGTAAAAGTTCAGATGAGCCTCTGCAAAAAGAAAAAATCAAGACAACAGGATTTAAGTTCACTTTAGAATATATACAATGAAACAACCAAAAGAGTAGCATATGTCAAATAATTTAAAAATTTTAATTTTTTTCTGGATTAGGAATAATATTAATAACTTCCATGAACTACTGAAAAACAGAAGCAAAACTTTTGGATGCCTGCTTCTACTTTCATCAAGGACCTCTGGCAACAATACTGAGAAAATTTTCAAAAAGCTCAGACAATACTGAATTTTATGCAGGCTGTTTTCCTGTCTGTTTTAAGCGACTCAAAGTCAGCCTCAGAGCAACAACAAAGAGGAAAATGATTTATTTCTTCTGCTTTGTGGAGCCTTCCACATAGTTGTGACAGTATCAGTTCTAGGTCAAAAGTAGCTCAGTTAGTCTGCACCAGCTCAAGCAGTAGTTGCATTTAGATAGCAGGATAACCATGAGTCAGAGGGATTTTCAAAGGAACACTTTTGCAATAGTGGGATACACTCTAAAATTGCTGTTAAATTGCAAACGAAAAGATGACACTATAGGTCAGTGTTTCGTATGTGCTGGAGCTATTTGTGTAAGATGAGATGTCCTAGGAGAGGTTATCTCTATAAAAATGGTGATTTAAAACCATTCTTTTTATACGGGAGAAATGATACAGGAGAAATGACACAGATGTATGTGCAGGACACAGCACAAGGACTTGCATAGGTAGGCTAGCCTAGTGAAATTGACTTATTAATTCAGTCATAGTTGGACTATTATGAAGATCCTTATTTCCTGTACTATATGTTCTACAGAAGAGACAGTGGACTCTATGTTTCTTGTATGTCTGGCAAAGAGGTAATAATTACAGTATCTGAAAAATACTGTATGCTAGATACCGCAATAGCATGCAAAATTTCCCTGTACTGTTTTATATTTTCAATTTAATATTTCTCTCTGATGCTGGTAAACAAACTCTTTGTCTTTTAACTGTACTACTGGTTCGTTTATTCATTCATATGAAGGACACATAGCTAATAAAAGAGTCAGAACACCTTCATCTTAAATAATACTTTTGTTTAACTATGTAGTGTATAGCTATGCCACAGTTTATCACAATAAAACAAAAATTTTTGGTGTTGAACAGATAGCATTCACACAAAAAATTACAAGGCACAGTCAAGGTAGCATACCTCAGAGACTACTCTTAATATGCATTTTGGATACAGCTTTTATCCAGGTGTGAGGAGAATTTAGTAGCACGCACAAGGACCTTTCCATATCTTTTTGACCTCAGTGACAGAGAATGGTGGTCCCGTGTATGTTGTATTTGTCATGGTAATGTAGTCTCTTGTTATGTGTATTTCCCACATTTATTTTATATTTATATACTCAATTTTTCCTAACTCCTTTAACTTGCTTCTTTTGGATATTGCTAAGGCCATGGTTCAGTTTATTTTGTAAAGAAACATTTAAAACCTGTATTAATTACTTTAATTACTTGCAGATGTTTGAGACCTCGTGTAACTTGACAAAACACAACACACAAACCCTCACACACAAACCCCCGGCAGGCAAGGTATTATACTGAGCTCTGCAAGCAAAGGCATCACACAGTGTTAGCAAAGCTATGAAGTGAATCAGCTATTACACTGATGAGAATCAGAAGAAAGTCTGCTGTCTGTAGATGAAGCTGCATGACAGTAAGACAGTGTTGTAATAAGTCAGACCTGAAGTTATTGTACTGTGATGTGGATCAGGAGTCAGGTCTCTGAAATCTGAAAAAGAATGCATGCAGCACAGCAAAGCAGGATTGCAACATGGGGCTGCTCAGGTGCACAAAGGCCCAAGGTAAGGTTTCATCAAAGCCTAAAAGATTAAAAGCATTCCACTTTTATTATGGTTCATAATTTGTGGTTATTGATTTGAACACTCTTCCGAATTTACTCACTACACCATTTTCTTTCTCTAATCATTGAAACACAATAGAAGATGTTCCCTCAAAGGCCCCAGTTTTCTTCTGGTATTTTTTGTGCTGCACAAGAATTCTCTAAGTCCTGAATACAAACAATGTGCATTATCACTAGTCTGTAAAACATGTTCCTTTCAAATATATGGATTACCTTTTTACTTGGGCAATAAAGGAGCTAATGTTTATGGGGCAGAAAATATTTTTTCCACACACCCAAAGGAAATGCCATAGAATAACTGCCAAAACAGCAAAATATTTACCTTGATATCACAAAGGCAAGATTCTTAAAAATAGATCCATATTATGTCACTTCTGATTAAAACATTATTGCCCAGTTAACACTGTGTGTGCGTGTGTGTGTGTATGTGAATACACCATGCAGATATCTACTCCGCTCTAAAGCGTTTCCTTTTTTAGTTTTGGAGTGGCATGCTCAGTTGCGTTTTTCAGCAGAGAAAAATAGGCAGGATACTCATCTATGATAATTTAGGAAAAAGATTTTCTGAAATTGTTTGGGTTTGGGTTATTTATTCAGAGACAAGAAACAGCTAATTTCTAAGCAATCTGCTATCCATTCCTAAAAGCTGCTTTTCTTTAAAACTTTTAGGTGTTTCATTTTCAGTTTTTAGTTTGGTTTTTTGGGCTGGGGGAAGGGTTGACTGGTTTTTCTTTATACTTTGGGGTTTTTTTTTGGTTGGTTGGTTTTTGCTTTCCTAATTTGTGGCACTTGAGTATAATAAAGAATATAATAAAGAATTTTGCTGAAAAAAAATAGGCATTGATCATTTGACAATGACTTTTATTAAATTGTCATTTCATATGAAATATGAAAAGAGCAAATATGCAAAAGCTGTCCCCTGATAGCTCGAAGTTTTAGTTCTGTGTAATTGATCATAAGCACTATCAGCTCACTGTTTTAGTCATAAAAGTTTTCCTTTTTGTTACCCTTCTCTTTTTGTTGATAACCCCTCTAGAGTAAGGAATATGATGTTGTGCTGCTAGAAGCAGGCCCATCCTGATCATGCTTTGCATGTGGTATTGAGATATTTAAATAAAATATATGAGATAGAAACAATTATCTCAATCATTTTAAATGGCTATTTTTATGCCAATTGCAAGACCAAACTCACAGTTATACATGTACACAATGTCCATAAGGTATAATTTTATTCACAACTGGGAAAACATATTTAAGAAAATAAACTTTCACATAGGGTTTTGCTGAAGGGAGTAGGAAAAATAACTCAGCCAGAAGGAAATACACTCTGAATTTCTGAAAACAAGTGAATTTTCAGATATATAAAACAAGCAGACGTATAACTGATGGACTCAGCCTTTGCCACCAGCAGGTTCAACTTGGAGCTGCCTGGCATTGGATCCATCAGACATGGGGAAGCCACCCATGTAGATCCCCCTGTATCCAAACCTTGTCATGCAAACCCAATACAGCAGAACTTCAGAGAAAATTTCTTCACTGTATCTTATCCCACATCTAAGTAACCCCTCCTTCAGAATTTCCTTCACTGTGAAGTTAGGTACTAAACTCAAACTGCAAAGACAATTTCTCAGTTCAGACATTTGTAATGTAGGAATAATCGATGCAGTTGTCATTTTTTTTGGCAGATAAGTACTTCCAGAAGAGTTGGTCTTTGATGGCATATTTAGAATAGATTTTCATTATTAAAAAAATAGTTAAGTCATAGAGCTTAATTGGAATAGGCAAGCTACAGAAGAATTCTAATCCTTTTTCTGCCAGTAATGTACCTTCATTGTGCTTCATACAGTCTCATCTTTTAACATTTAATTTGTGATTTTTGCTGAAAATTTCCTTTGAATCACTTATAAAGTTACTGTCTGACCAAAAGAAATAGCACATTCTTTAAGTTTTTCCAAGCATTATTTTAGCTTGGTGTCTTTTTTAGCACACTGTATTTTCAATTGTTATTCATAGCCAAAACTTACTCATATTTCTATCAGCTTTATCTATTTTTCATAATAATCTTCTAAAATCATAATTAAAAAATGGACAGCTCTGATTAAAATATAAATTAGTACTGATGACCAGCACAGAAAATATTTTCTGGGATGTAGTCAGAGCTTCATGCATCTCTACCTCTTCTTTTTGTTATTTATTTTGTGTTTCTTGATCAATGCAATTTAGTGTCTCTTATGTTTTACTTGATGCAGTGGCAAGCTGAGATGAAGACTTTAGGGATTTCTCCACCACTGCACACAAATTTTCTCAAGGTCAGATGCTGCTGTATCTTTCCATTTAGCATTCACTCACACTTCGGTTTGTTTTGCAGTCTTGTGATTCATTATTCTGTAGTTTTGCGTATTGAAATAACATTTCTCATTTCCTCCAGCTCCTTAAAGATGCATCTTACCCTTGTTTACTGGTCCCTTGCTTTTTTGTCATTTAAAAAGTAAGAAATATCATTCTCAGTATCATTGCCTAATAATGGATGTAAAACCAAAAAAGTTGCTGAGTGTGAAAAATTGATCCCTCTAAGTACATCTCTAATGTCTAGTACTCCACAGAGCCTTAATGATACAAAATGTTTCACTAATCTAAAAGTGACTGTTAATGTGATTGAGAATCAGAACCTCAAGCTTTTAAAGATCTGGGACACAATGAGATGTTTTATATTTCAGCAATTTCCACAGAGTGCTGTCAGTGTGAGTTCAAGGTTCAATGTATTCGATGCCTCCATAGATCTGGCTAGTGCAACTGTTCTTCTTTTGGATTAAAGAAGTGTGAAGACAATTACAGCAGAACACAAGTGAGTACCAATGCAGAATAATGGCATTGGCTGAAATCCAGGCAAGAATTGAATACCTATATGTATGATTCACAGTACAATGAAGAATATAAGAGAAAAATGAATATAAAAATATAAGAAAAAAGACCACCCTCGGGTTCTATCTAATCTTCATGTTTTTGAGCAATTCAGTTTCTGAGTTTCTCTGGCTTCCTATTGCTCCCCATCTGTGCACATGCATGAACAATTCAGTCGTGACTGCAGCAGTTGCAGCTTTCCTTTAGCTGTGACCTTGGAAGACAGTGCACATGAAATTTCCTGCAGGAGGTGCCTTTTACTGCCCCTTTTTTTAATGATATTTCAATTGACCGGTGCATGCCAATTAATTTTCAGTGGATTTTAAAACTAAAATCCTATGAGTTAGGTGTGGCATGTACTTTTCAGGAAATGTTCAGCAAGGCTCACTCCACTGAAGGTACAGAAGACATGAGCTACCTAGTGGATTTTTCACTCTGGCTAAGTGTTAATGCTATGTATATTACAAGTATAACAAATCATCTACACCTAGCATAGAAGAAGAAAACTTAATCTCCCAATAATGCTGAAGTCACATCCTAAGATGAGAACCTTTTCATTTAGCTAACTATTCTGCAGAATCTATAGATTCCACAAAGAAATAAAAAATTATTTCTAGAAAGCACAGAAAACTCATATATGAAATGGCCACTATATAGCATACAGGAACCAGAATTTTAAAAATGAAGTCCTATAAAAAGCTGAAAGCCCATTTTGAATCTGAATCATGTTGATCATCTTTTTAAAGGCAAAGAACTTCTCCCTGGTGATGCCTTACGCTGGCACTGTGTCCACAAGGCTGAGTCAAAAAGCATCTTCTACAAGAAAATAGTAACCTATTCTTTAGGCATGGGTTTTCTAGAAGTGGGTGACATATAATGAGACTCAGTTAATTACTACTTCTCTCTTTTAATGACTAAAATATTTTTTCATTATACCTTTTTTTAACCCAATATCAGGCTAACATATTGCCCTTTACCATTAACTTGATACTTGCCAATTGCTATTTGAAAATCCAATAATACTGATTTTAATTTGGATAATTAATACAATTGTGGTTTTTTTTTCCTTAATGGTAGTATCAGAAAAGCTCGTTTAACAGTGATAATAAACCATTCATCATCATATGGACAAATAGCCTACCAGCTGCTAAAGCAATAAAATCTTGATTAGAAAATTCAATCAAATAGATATCAAGTTAAAAAATTCCCAGATTTCTTACTGAATAGAAAATAAGCTACAACACTTTCGTTTTTCTGTAAAAAAGTGTAGACATTTCAGCACTTTAATTATGGTTGTTTCATAAAAGAATTGCATTTTAAAAAATATTTCAAAAGAGTTTATTTCAAGAAGTCTATTTCTGAAAAATCATTCCATCCATAGACAGAGGATAAAAAAATAGAGAAAACCATTACAAAAATGTAGGTTTCTCTCTTTTTATTTCACTTTGCTTTTTCCTTGAAAAAGATGTGTCAAGGAAAAGAAATTAAAAGAGAATATTTACTTACAAAACCCCCCCAAAACAACAAAGAAAAACCCCTACCACAACAAATCACTGATGACTATCAAACTTCTCTGAACAAATCGTATAGCTAAGTAAAGAAAAACTGGTGTTCCTCAGAGTTGAACACAAAAAAGCCAGTATAAGAGGAGAAGAATCACATGGACATACCAATAGAAAAAGAACAGGTACTGCTGAGGAGAGGGGTAGTTTTTTGTGGGAGAATGGAAGACTTTACTTCACCTGGGAGTTTGAGCCCACAGCTGTCTCCATTAAAGCATAAGACCTCTTCTCTTTTTATTTTCAAAATGTGTAACAGAAGTTAGTACCTGCTCCCAGAAGTTTAAGATCTAAAAATAAAATTTCTTAGGCCAAATCAGATAGTAAGTTGCTTCTGAAGTCTTACTTGGACTCCTCTTTCTTTACAGGAAAATCGTCCCCACTTGCTTCTCCCCAAATGAAAGGTTTTTCTAAGAGAAAGAAAGTGAAAGAGCAATTCCCTGTGAGTGTTCTTTATTGTGGAACTCATTCACTTTATAACTTCGTTCACAAAAGGCTGAGTGTGTTAACCTCTGGAAATACTATTAAACTTATTTTCTGTCTATTGTACTGAGGAAACTAAGGGGAAGGTTGGATTTACTAGCTGTCTAAATATATGGATAATGGATATATTTGTGTCTTTTTATTTTGGGACTAGGATTCAAAAGATTTCACAGTCTGTAAATACACAATAAAACCTGTCATAATTAAATGGAATCTCATTTCTTGACCTATTTGGTATTTTGGTTAAACTGTAGATATTATCATCATTTTCAATTTGCAAGGGAGAAAAATGTGAGCAAATTTTGGGTCTTTCTCTGCTAACGATGAATGTGTAATTTATATATATCTATGGTGAGTTTACTGTATAGCTTTTTTCCTGCTTCTCTAAGATAAAATAAATTGAAACTGTTGTGGAAATCAAATTATTCTATTATCTTATATAAAAATTATGTGTTATCAAAAAAAGGCAAAAGTTAAAATTTGAAAGTATTTATATTATTGTATAAAATTAGACTACATTTCCTTTAGAAGTGCATATCACTACAAATTAGTGGATTAACTACTTATTGTATTGCTTTTTTCACTTGTATAGTCCCTACAAGTCAAATCATGACATTTGAGAACACTGTGCATTTTCACTATATAAGAGACAGTTCTGGAAATTTCTAATTTAAAAACAAACTAAGTCTAAGCAGCAGAACAGGATTAAAAACATAAACCCAAATATTTGGCAATTTCTAAAGTTTCTCCATAGGCAGTTTCTAAAGTCTCTTCATAGGAATTTCCAGAAGTTATCTTTCTTTCTTTGTTAAATCATGGAAAAAAACATGAGAGAACTTGAGGTACAGCCAATTAATTTGCATCCATGCTGTTTACCAAATATATTCATAGACAAATGGAATCACAAAATTCTTAAGGTTCCAAAAGACCTCTATGAGCATTGAGTCCAACTGTTAACCAAACACTGCCCAGCTGTACTTTTTTTGTGCGCTCAAAATGAATGCTGATTTTGTTTGTTTAGCCACCAGTCCATTTCTATGATAAAAGATGGCTTGGATATTGACTTATGATTAATAGAATCACAGAATCATTGAATCATTGAATGGTTTGGGTTCAAAGGGACCTTTAAAATTCATCGGGAAGGGACCTTTAAAATTCATCTGGTTCTGCCTTACCCTGCCATGGTCAGAGACATCTTTTGCTAGATTAGCTTTGTTGATCTTGTGCTGGGTGTAAAATTATTCAACTCATTTTTCATACATAATTTATACAACTTACCAAACATTTTAATACTCTCTCCTTAATCTACTTTATATTAACACTATGGCAAAAGATCTGGTTGCTGTAAGTTTAAATTGGTAGTGAACACCAAAGGACCCTTATTTTGACTGAGTAGCATGGAAATCTTATAATTATTTAAAATATTACCTATCAGCTTGCTGTGAACAGTAACATGCATTTCAAAAGAATGGAAAACCAGAAGCAGCAGAGCTAAGAAAGACCACATTCCAACAACATTGTAGTTTGTATTGCAAGAACTGTGTGCAGTGGTTCATCAAAACAATACAGCTGGGCAAAATGAATTTTTTCTATTATGTTAAGAGGAAGTCAGAGGCTAAGTCTCCTTCAAAAGCGGAGGAGTATGTGTAATTCAGAGAAATATCTGATGCTGGATAGAAGGAAAAACCAAAAAACAAGCAAGGTGCTGGCAGAATGAAGGGACATGGTGGGATTTCTCCAAGAGCTTGCACCAATGACCGGACTCAGACCATGCTCGGACTGGAGTGCAGGACTGAAATGGGGAACCACAACCAGCAGAATACTGACAGCCGTGTTGCAATGCTAGGTTTAGTTTAGCAAGCTGCAGCTTTCCCTGAGAGCTCAGCGGAGCTGCTTAGGGCAGTGCAACCATTTCTCCCTCCCGTAGTCCAT
This sequence comes from Struthidea cinerea, assembly GCA_013397865.1. Lineage (NCBI taxonomy): Eukaryota > Metazoa > Chordata > Aves > Passeriformes > Corcoracidae > Struthidea > Struthidea cinerea. The sequence goes on along the minus strand of VZTI01005613.1, from coordinate 722,149 downwards.
TTCGGACAGCTCCGCAGTTTTGCTCCGGCTAGCTATCAGCTCTACAACACAGTGATGGCAAAGAAGGAGAGAAGGGTCCCTCCCTGAGGGTTTCAGAGGTCCTTTAATGGTTACATCTTGTCCCAGTGACCCCCAGAGAAAGAGAGCCTCCGGATCTGGGCACAGGGGGGTTTTCTCAGGACTCAGGGGCGGTACAAGGGCAGGGTTGGGGTACAGGAACCAACAGGGACAGCCCGAGGGAGTGGCCAGGGCTGGGGGCAAGGGAAAGGGGGGGAACAATATGGGATCAGAAAAGCAGTGGGTAAACAGATCACCACACTGCTGACTTGTTCTAAGATCTCTGTTTAATGTTTCTGAATTCCACTTAGTAATTTTGTGTTTAAAACAACCAAATCCACAGCTTCAGAGACAAGAACACGTTATATTACATGTTAGGAAGAAATTATTTACTGTGCGGGTGGTGAGGCACTGTAACAGGTTGCCCAGAAAAGCTGTGGATATTCCGTCTTTACAAGAGTTCAAGGCCAGGCTGGATGGGGATTTGAGCAACCTGATCTAGTAGGTGGCATTCCTTCCACTGGCAGGCGTTTGGAACTGGATGATCTTTAAGGTCCCTTGCAATTCAGGGCATTCTGATTCTATGATTCTATGATTTTAGGTGCATATATACAGCATGTGAGCAAACCAGTTGTATCTCAAGGCTCTGTCTGCCCCAGCTTCCTATCACATCCTCCTAGTGTGATAATTTGAGGTCTGTTGCATGTTCCTAAAAGCCCCTGCCACCTAAACGCCTCCTTTTCCTAGCATTGACCTTTGCTCTCCCTTGCTTTGGCTTCTCCCTTAAATTCCCTGATTCTTTCTCTCTCTCCTCCACTGCATTCTCTCAAGAAAATGATTATGCAATTTGGCTGTTTGAGATAATGCTAATTAACAAGTCACATTTTCAGCAGGGAAAAAGAGGGACTTAGTTATCATAAAAAGATTACTTACAGTGTCTTTCCCTCAACCAGCACTAGTTATGAATATTCACAAAACCTAAAGAAATTTAATAATTTTGAGACCTATCTCCTGGCCAGACATTGACACATCAGTGTAAAATTTAAGGACAAGACCTTTTTCCTTAGGAAATTGATCTAGACTAAGAATTGCTCATGAATGAATGAATGAAAAAAGCCCAACAATTTGTTAATTCTTTTTTTCTTTCAAAAGCATTTTATCCTTATGAGCTAATATTTAAATAGCTTACTATAGAATTGTGCATAGATAATAAGTAACAAGAAAGATTGCAAGTAATAGAAAAGTTTTAAGGAGATACGTAGAAGAGTATAACAAGTAAAAGGAAATTTAATTTAATTAATGAAGGGACACCTGTAGTCAAACTCATTCTCATTGGTTAATGAAATATGATGTCTTATAGGCAAACTACATTTTTGATGTAGGAAACTACAATATGCTAGGAAACACAAGATAATCCATCTCATCTATTACCCTAGAAAATGCATTACAACATAATAGAGATCCCGTAAATCATTCAGTGAAATAATGAATGTGCTGTAGTACATCACGAACCAGACAGATTATACTAACGTCAGAAAGGCAGCTCATTAACTGCATTATACAATGAGTAAGCAGTCACCTGGCTGTACAACCTTCATATCCCTATTACCATCAGAACAAAATGAAGGAAAATCTATCACAGTCATTTTTCATACAGTCATGTGACCAACATTTTCTCTTGTTTTCTGTTATTGAGATAAGTGCCCTTGTACTCTATGTTTTGTGCAGTTCTGACAGCTTTGCAGATCCTGGATATAAGCTCTGGCTAGAAAGTGTGTTGCACATCTTTTGAAAGTGACATGTCATAATCATGGGTGCCACAGCCTATCATGAAAGCAGAAAAGTAAGAATTGCAGTGACACCTTTTAAACAAAAACAGTAAGAATCCCTGTAAACTCAATGCCTCAGCAAAGAATCAGGACAAAAACATAATTAATATAAAATTACACCATAAGTATTTATTATATTCATAAATATAATAAGTATATATTTTTTCTTTTTATATAGAAACTATTTTAAAAACATTAGGATTTACAGAACAGATAATTATGTATATTCAAGAAAAATAACACTATGTTATCTTCAGTCTTGGGTAGTAGGATGTTACTTTTATCTAGATACTAAGACACTCATGGACCCATTAGTGGCGCCTGCCTTCCCTAGGTATAACTAAGGTTCAGATCCTGAAATAGACAGGGGTGCTATTTTTCTCTTTAAAGATATATGCCCATAATTCAAGAAGCATTAATGCTATTGAAGTCATTACTCAGTTCCTACCTAGCTCTGTAGGAATTTAAATCCCCTTGAAACTACATAAATACTGATGCCATCATCCAGTCATCAAATTGATGAAGGAACCAGCTCATATAAAACACAAATTATAAAATGGACTTGTTAATGGTGATGATCACAGAATCATCACATAATCGTAGAATGGCTTGGATTGAAAAGGGCCTTAAAGATCATCTAGTTCTAGTCCCACTGCTGTGGGCAGAGACGCCTTCGAATAGACCAGGTTGCTCAAAGCCCCATCCAACCTGGCCTTGAACACTGCCAGGGATGGGGCATCCACAGCTTTACTAGGCAAGCTGTTCCAGTGCCTCACCACACTCACAGTAAATAATTTCTTCCTCATATCTAAGTCTACTTTTTTTCAATTCAAAGCCATTCTCCTTTCTCCTGTCTCTACATGCCCTTATAAAAAGTCTCCACTTTTCTTGTAGGCTCCTTTAAGGTACTGGAAGGCTGCAATTACATCACCGCAAAGCCATCTCTTCCCCAGGCTGAACAATCCCAATTCTCTTAGCCTCCCCTCAAAGGAGAGGTGCTCCATCCCTCTGATCATCTTGTTGGTCAACTCTGGACATGCTCCAAAAAGTCCATGTCCTTTCTCTGCCGAGGATCCCAGAGCTGGATGCAGCACAGCAGGTGGGGTCTCACCAGAGCAGAGCAGAGGGGCAGAATCCCCTCCCTTGCCCTGCTGGCCACGCTGCTTTTGATGCAGCCCAGGACACAACTGGCTTTCTGGGCCCACACGATGCCAGCTCACGTCCAGCCTCTCACCCACCAGTACCCCTGACACATTCAGTGCCTTAATTAATGTCTCCCCTGATGGGGGAGAGTTTTAGCGTCTTTGCCAGGAATTCAGGAGGTGAACGGAAACTTCAAAAAACCTCTGCTTTCAGATAGTTGTTTATTAAGTCTTATCAGAGAAACAGAGTCACTAGCGTGACCCAGACACAGCACAGAGCAGAGAATGCAGCAGAAGTCCGCATTATCAAGATTAGACAGCCTTTTAAAAGATAAATTATCCAATAAAAACATAAAATGAAAGATATTTTCACTTTTCCACCAATGTTCAATAAATCACTTTGTCACGTATACCGGAATTGCAGAATTTTTCATCCAATTACCTTAAACAACTTCTACTGCAGAATATGGAGGAATAGAAGGAGGAACAAGAAGCCTAGAGAACAACAACAATCCTCCATTTTGAAGTTTCTTACTTTTATCTATTTACTATATTAACAAGCCCAAAGACCCTAAATTTTCACCTTGTGATAATCTTACATAATATTCTATCATCTAGTTCACACCAGTGTAGATTCCAGCTCTTCCCAAAGGGTAGGTAATTTTCTCCATGGGCGAAGGTCAAAGACAGTGTTGTCCAGGGGGGTAGAATCCTTCAAAACAGTCAGAGAGATATTCTCTGCATTCTGGATTCCAACAACCCCAGAGTCCTTCTCAGCAGTGCTGCTCTGGATCTGCTCATCCCCAGCCTATGTTGATACCTGGGGTTGCCTCAACCCAGGTGCAGCAACTTGTACTTGGTATTGTTAAACGCATGAGGTTCCCCCGGGCCATTTCTTGAGCTTGTCCAGGTCCCTCTGGATGGCATCTCATCCTTCAGGTGTGTCAAGTGCAGCACTCAGCTTGGTGTTGTTTGCAAAATTGCTGATTTCCATCCCTTTGTCTGTGTCGTTAATGAAGATATGGACTCCTGAGGGATGCCACTTGTCACTGACGTCCATCGGGACTCTGAGCCATTGACCACTACCCTCTGGATGTGACCATCCAACCAATTCCTAACCCACCTAACAATCCACTCACTGAGTCCATCTCTTCCCAATGCAGAGAGAAGGATGTTGTGGGGGATGGTGTCAAAGGCTTTACGAAGCCCAGGTAAATGATGTCTGTAGCACTACGCTGACCCAGTCCACTGACGGAGCCATGCCATCACAGAAGGCCACTGGGTCAGTCAGGCAGGAACTGCCCTTGGTGAAGCTGTGCTGGCTGTCTCAAATCACCTCCTTGTCCTCCATGGGTCTTAGCACAGCTTCTAGAAAGACCTGTTCCATGATCTTCCCAGGCAAGAAGGGAATGTAGCTTTCTGAGGTGGGCACTGTTATCCCAGCATATTAAGACTAGGCTCAGTTAGAGTATGAAATTTAGTATGGAGGGAGTAGCAAAGTGAAATTTCTTGCCTGTCGGATGGAATTGTGTCCCCATGTTAAATTCATCCTAGCATGTGATAAGTGACGTATGCCACCTTGCATGTTCAGTGACAAACTCCGTACAAATTGAGGCTTTGATGCACACATCTAAAATCTACTTATACCATCTGAATGAGGCTGTAACTAGATGTAAGAGAAACACAGGGTAAAACAAAGTCTGTTTCTAATAAATTGTGTAAAACCAGTCTAAATTCTCTGGAACTCTGAAGCTGGAGAGGTGACTGCCCGATTTGCTTACTATGCGATATGTATTTCTGCAGGTAGGTGAAACATAAAATGAAAAATCTCCCATTACATAGTACATAAAAACATATTAGAAGCTGACCCAACAGAAAAATATGTGTATTAAATTTACTAGCTATATTAAGTACAAATATTAATTTCTATTAGCCAAAGAGGGTCTTTATTGTTCTTTTGCCCTGAGCTCTGTGAATCAGGGATGACAACAAGAAAAAAAGGATTTTACATTTCCTAGTGCAGCTGTGCAAGCAAAGCGTGTTCCTTGCTGAGGCAGAAGAGTTCAGTAACAACTATTTTCAAGTTGTAAGGTGAAAACTTTGAAAGTCGCATACTAAACAATCAATTTATACTTTAAATAAGCATCCAAATTTATTTTCTTCTTCACAACTCATAGGAGGGATTTATGTTCATATATATATTCATAGAAAACTACATGGAATAGCTGTGCTTCACACTCATTCTGGTCTCACTGATCTCTTGAGCAAGAAATAACACAGTTGAGCTCCAACCACTCTGATATTTCTTCACATTGCATTCACAAACTTTGCACTGTTGATTGATATATTTTATTTTTTAGTGGAGGCATATGGGAAGATAAAAGCAGTGCCAGCAAAACACTGAATAATATAAGAAGAATTCATCAATCTATAAAAATGGTATGCTAAAAGAAGCATACACTTATTTATATTCCTCAAACATTTTCCTTATTCAGTGTGATTAAATGCATAAAGGGGAAATTTTTTAATACATTTCTAAGGTAGGTAGTAAGAAAGTATTCTAATATTCTTAATGAGTTAATAATAATTCCTTGTATGTCATATAGTGGAAATGTGTTTTAGAATCACACTGAAGGTGTTCAGGTGTTAGAGAGTAATGATGCACCTAGTGTAGGTGTGAATAGGCTTTCATTGTGATGATTTACAGTCCTCCTCAGTGTGTTATTATCACACAATAACACTTTGTTCAATGACTGTGTAGAGTTTTCATTAATGTTAATGTGGAAAATTGACCCCTAATATTTTGTAATTAGTGGTCTGATAGTGACAGTCTTGTATAATATGTTTCTGTGAATGTGTTTATCCATCATAAATAGAAGTGTGACTTTGGAAACTTATTTTCTATTTGATGATATTGTAAGTCTGAAACTTCAGTACTGCCATGCTGACTAAATATTAAAGAAAACATGAACTCATAACTTTTGTCTCTGGAAAACTTCAATGTTTTCCTACTTCTATTTATAATCTTTAAAACATATCTCTGTTTCTTAAATCAATATCTGTGGTACATGTTTCTAAAAGCAACCTTTCCTCTAGTACCATGTATTTCAAAGCACTCATTAAACTGGGGAGTCTGTCTCTATAAATCTTATTTATCATTCTGTGTGTAAGGTGGAACTGAGACAGGCAGTAGTAAAACCTATGCTAGTATAATTCTTTCCTTCTATATGAGTAAAACACTAGTTCTAACCTTGTTGATAGACTTTTTTACCCTCTGGAGGATTATCAAATGAGATGAATTAAACACATCCTAGAGAACTAAGTAAAAAGGTGAAATTTTCATTATTTTTCTGTTTTATTAAATACTCTCCAAAGACAACAAACTCCACAATTTTACTGGTAAAGGTCAGTTACAGAATTCATTTCCATTTTCTTTGTTCTTCAAAAAGAATGCTTTATAAGCGAAAAAAATCTATAATAATTTTTTTTGCCATTCCTCTGTTTTATTGACCTTACATACAAATATAAATGTTAATCTGCATATTAATAATGATAATGATGTTTCGGTCTTTAATACAGTAAATGACATATTCCTTATTATTTATTCCTTATTATTAACCTTTTTTATACTGTGTTCTGAAATAGAACTAATAATGAAAATCAGTAGAGAGTACTTGGGAAAAGACTGGAGATCTACAAGGAGAATATATTTTGAAAATTCATAATTTGCCTATTGACAATACATTAAACCACTGGAGACATTTCTTGTTATCCTAACTAATGTAAGAGTTAGTTATATCAGTATATTAAATATTAGCCAGTATAAAACATCCCTCTTAGTGAAAGAAGATACACATACCTGCTGTAATTATCCCTAAACTTTAGTTTACTGTTTATTAAAAAAAAAATTACAAACAGTGCTTTGGAGCATGATATGTAATAATACCTATAATACTGTGGGGTTGGTAGGTAAAAAACCTTTGAAATCACATGAAAATCACATAAAGTAAATGCAATTTTTCCTACAGTAAGTATCATGAAAAAGTACATGATTTCAGATAAACTAGCTGCAGCAAAGACATGACTATTTTTAGGCATATAAACAAATGGAAATGAAATTATTTTTTTTTTAAATTATCAGATCCTCAAATCCTCGTTTATTGCTGAGTTGTACATTAAATGCTTTAATCCTTTTTTATTCTAATGGAAAATTGGTATTGAAGAACTCCTATGAGTTATTGTCAATGTGATTTGAGTCTGCATAAGATTGCCATTGTTTCTGTTTCTCTATGTTATAGTAGCTTGAAATGATTACAGCAATGGGGAAAATCTGCAAATAAGTCAAGAAACAGAAATTTAATTCCTCATAATTTTTATCCCTCAGCTTCATGGATTCTAGCCCACATTTTTTGTTTAGTTCTTATCTGCCAGGAGATGGAGACAGAGAATTTGAATCTTCCATCACTTGTTTGCAAAAAAAACCAACAAAAAACATCTCAGAAAGATAAAACATAAACAGTACATAAACCCCCTATTTTAAGACATTATTTCTTGGTCTTGTGTTGCTCTTGTTAAATATCTGTGCTATTGCCAATACCTGTTCTGTAAATAAATAGTAGAAAACAAAAGGCATTAGAAGAGTCTTTTTAAAATTATTCTTTTATTGAATTTGTTTCAATGTGTACAAAACTTGAAGAGAATGTATAGCAAATGCTCCTAGTTAGTTTTTGATCTTGACCATTGTTACTAGCTAAAAAGTCTGAAGAGTTCAAAGATGTGTGAACAAAGTAGAAGTAACATTGTATATGTCTCTTATCATCTGGAGTTAAAAGTCTTTGATTCATTTATATAATATTAGTATTCAGACTTAGAAACCTAAAATATATGTCTTAACAAAAGGCAGTGTTAAAAAAAAATAGAGTAAAAATCAGATTATTTTTTTTCATTTACTGAATACTTTTGGATCTTTTGTGTCAAACTGCATATAAACTTACTTTTACTTTATATTGACTTCTTTAATTTTAAGTTCATAGGCATCACATTGTCCTTGAAAAAAAATCTTTATTACTGTATTTGTGTCATGTCATATTTAGTTACTTTACTTTAAAAGGAAATACATAATTATTAATTATTGGGTTGTTCCAGAAAGGATTTTAATTTTAGTATTTCTTTCAAAACCTGAAAAAAAATATCTGCATCCTTCAAAAGGATTAATGTTTTTTTTATTTGAAGAGCTGGAACACTGCTAACAATTAGAAATGGTTACTCAGAAAAAATTCTTGGGAAAATATCCCCAAATAAAATTTTTCTTCATTTCCAAATCCATCCAAATATCCACATAGTTACTGTAATATTTCCTTGAGAGTATACTTTTTTCCTCATATCAGTATATAATAAATATTCCAAATAATAAAGAAAGGATTTCTTTTGTGGATACAATCTTTTTTAACATAGAGTCTTAAAATATTTGGATGCTTGCAACTGTAGTTTTCATGTACAATACACCTTTTCATGAGGCACAAGTTAAAGCACCCTCAGTCAGTTGCAGTGCCGGGAGATATTAGTATACAATCCCTTCAAGAACATATTCACTTTGTGCTAATGAAAAACATACTCTGTGAGTGAATATTATGGCTTCCCTACATAGCCAGAAGATAAAGCTTCTGATTACAGATGCATACAAATCAGTGAAAGTCCTGACAAAACTGCTGCCAGGAACATCAAAGACAAATGAAAAGTACGTACAATTTCTGCAGAGGACCTACAAATCTGGCAGGGCAGAACTAGCCCAAAGGATGGCAGAGAAGTGTAATGAAGGCTTCTTTTATTCCCTACTGGATGTCAGACCTTTCAGAGCTCCTTAGAAAACCACATTTTTAGTTCTCTTTACTGCTTATAGGTTTTTCTTTATACAGACTTAGGGGTTTTTTTCCAACAAGGTCAAGTGGACAAAAGAAAAGCACCTCATTCCTTTGACTAGCAAAAGCTATCTTTCCTAAAAAATTATTAGTGAATTAGTGAATTTTGTCTGTCATTGGATACTGAAGAGCAGTAAAAATAAAGGGAGCATGGAGGAGGCAAAATAAGGCACAATTTTCTTTGACAAAACTTCTGGATTGTAATTCTATAGGTAGGTAAAAGACAAAGCAAAAAATAAAATACATATTCCCTTCAAAATCACTAGCTCATATGTTCTGTCAGGGAAATCATATTTCCCATTTACATTTGTTAAAATAAGAAACTGGAATTTGAGTACATTTATGACCATTGTGACCTCTGGTCTCCTTGAAATCAAGTGGGGAACTGATAATTATAGCAACAAAGCAGTAGCACTGCTACAACACTGCAACTTACACATGGACATATACCAGCACATCCTGATCCAGGACAGAGCTCTACACAAGATGATCCTTCTAAAGGAAACAAACACGTAGTAGCTACATGAGTGAAACATCAACGTCCCTGACACTTTCCTGGTATTGCACAACGCAGAAGGAGGTAGCGGCTCCTTTTCTCCCCCTCACACTCTTATGCTGCATTGCAGTAGGTCACTAAATTGGAGAGATATGGATTTGAAGCATGGACCATTTGGTGGATTAGGAATTGGCTGGATGGATGCAGCTAGAGAGTTATGCTCAACAGTGCTACATTCCAGGCAGAAGCTGGTGATGGAGCTCCACAAATATAACAGCTATTTAAATTTATACCTGGAAGAAATCTGTAACCTCTACAGTAGCTCAGTACTTACCAGAGTCTTTCGGGACACAGGAGAACCAAGTTTCAAATGTTTCCCCTCTTCTTTGAGAGGTTCATTAGAGTATCGAGTTATCTACTATCTGGATGGATAGATATAAATAGCAGAACTATGGGCCATTTTATGAGACAAGTGAATTCAAAATATAATACAGCATGATCTGTAGCTGGGTAGTTTCTAACTAACTTCTATCTAACTTCTATCTAACTTCTAGATAGTTTCTATCTAACTTCTCTGAGGAGTTTTTTATCTCCTTGAACTAAAGGTTCTGATTAAAGCATATCCCTGCTTCTCAGTTTTCCAGTTACGGAAGAGTTACTGGGATTATAGGGCATTTTCCCTGTGCTGTTTGCTTGCGAGATCCTGAAAGTTATTTATAGCAAAGTTGTAACAAAGCATTTTGAAGATTGTTCAAAGGACAGGAAAAAGGAGCCCTTACAAAGACAATATTTTGACAGAGGCGACAACCAAAGGGAAAGAAGCCAGTGACAGAGTCAGTGGCTAACAGTTCCTGTTTCAGATGAGCAAAGTACTTTACGAAGGAATGAGAATCTGTCTTTGACTTTCCTATCTCATTCCATTGATTATAGAAGGGATGTAAGGCCCATCTATGTCAGTTTAGGTATTTTTGTTAGCCACCAAATATTGACCAAACTGAATAAGCTTTCATCTGAATAATTAAATTGCTGTGTAATTTGTTAATATTTACAAGCTGTGACACATGAAAAGACACTTAACAACTGGAAGCAAACAGGTAGAAAAATAATGCTGGTACTTGTACCCAATCACTCTCACTTCAGATATAAGTGAAACTCAGAATGAAAAATATTGTAGTCAAGAAAAAATAGTGATTAAGGATTTATATAATTTTTAAATATAATGAGCTTGGTAAGCTCTATTTGGGCATAAAATTAAGATATATGTTTAACATTGCTTTGCATGTATTGTTCCATTAGAAGCAAATATTTCAATAGTTCTGTAGAAATAACTATGTTGCAAAAGGAAACTGATATATCATGCAAAAGAAGTTTTAAGGTACAGTATAGAATTAATTAAAATATTTAGAAAAGTGACAAACATTAGGAAAGTGACAAAACTGTAAATGTTATAGAACCAGACTTTTTACTGCTCCTCCCTTCTTCTAGACATTTACAATGGCAACATAATTCCAAAACTTAACAGTCCTGGTCTTCCTCTACTGCAGAGTGATGATGTCCTATCAATTTACTGGTCCTGCAATGCTAAGATATACCAGCTATTAAACCTTTGCTTTGTAAATCTCTATGGGAGGTGAGAGGCACTGGTGATTAAGTCTCAGCAAGTCAAGAAACATGACTGCATATCAGGTTTAAGTTTAAGAACAGCTTTCATCAAAGACAGCTGCACTATAAGAACTGCATACATATGCTACCAGAGAGATGCCACCTAAGAGGTGAACGCTTTGTAAATAATTTAGAAAACTAAGCAATATCAATGGCTATTCAAGTAAAATATTATGGATTAATGCAAATAGAGATAGAAGTATAAAATAACAGCATATCAAATAATAGCAATAGATCAGTGAATGATCCCTCAGTGTTTGGCCCTATCTCTAATGCATAAGCATAATCACCAAACAGCACCAAGCTTTGACCAGATTCCAACATTTCTATTTTAAATTTAGAAAAATCACAGTTTAGATTTCTGTGTATGGTATCTCATTAAGGATTTGCAAGGCTGAAAAAGTTAGAAGACATGAGCTTTTATAATCCTGAATTGACAACTCACACCCTCACGTGCTCCCAGACTCACATACTGATGTGCTTGCAAAGCCCCACACTGAACTGGGAGTAGGCATGGATCAAGCTGCTGTGCCATAGATAGATCAGCCTTTCAGGAGCCAGGGCTGTTAACACCAGTAATGTCACCAGCCGTCCCACTAGACATCCCAATTCAGTCTTACAGGAGTCAGATGAAGCCAACATAAAAACATATTTCTGAAATAAAAACAGGTAATGACTTCAAATGACATTAAATTTTACCTTGGTGAGAATAAAAATGCTGAGATTTGAGAAAGCATTTTTTTGGCAAAGTTTTATGTTTTCCATAGAAAGACTTCTTGCAGATCTTTTCCTAGTCCACAGTTACTCAGCCATACTGTTATCTTTCCCTAAGACATCAAATCTCATATTCACATTTTATTTCCATGACTGTAAACCATTGATTCTTCAGATTTTTAAAGATAGAAGGGTCATAAATCCTGTCATGCACTCTTTCAGAGTGAAGAAATGAGAAATAGCTTAGGTTTTTGGGGTTTTTTTCCCAGGAAAAAGGGTGGGTTTGGTTGAGGTTTTTCAAAATTTATTTCCAAGAATCACAGTTTTAAAATAAATAAATACATTCTTAGAGGAGAAAACTAATGTATTGACTGATAAAACATAAAAAGAAATGAACTAAGCAATTAGATCAACTCAATCATTTGCCCCCCTAAGACAAGTTTTATTAAACTTTTTCCCAGTCCCCTTGTTATTTGACTGACTCTCAGAAGTCAGTGCTTTCCTTACTTTATTAGACGGAGATCTGGTTCTGATTGAAAGAAGCCAGTGTCATTTGTGTTCACATTCTTAAGCTCTTGATAAACTTTGGAGAAAAATAAAACTGCTCATAGGAAATTTTATTTCTCTTCATTAGTTTTCTTATATTTAAAATTTCATACTGATTCTTAAGGTAATATTGATTGTCCTCTTCAGGAGAAGCAAGATATTTTCTATATCTACACAAATCTCTGTTACAGATTACACAGTTCCATGTTGTTGTATCATTGATTAATTTACTACCTCAGTTCTAGGGCACTGACAGAAAGGAGTCTTGCTATGTGAGCCTAATTTACTTATTGATCACTTTACTATCAAAAAAAAATCGTATACTCAGACTTAAAGGGAATTAATTCACTTTTCTGGACTGCCTAACTCAATTGTTTGGTCAGATGAAAAATTTCCAGTCGGATAAGACCTTCTGAGAGATATAAGTTTCATAAGCAATATAGGGACTTTTGTTAACATGAAGAACATTTTTGAGCAAAGTCAAAACTGTTACATAATTTACTTTGAACATTCAGACAGAAGAGGCATAATAACTTCGCTCTATATGGACTTAATATAAGCACCACAAAAATCAGTCATATTTAATCTTAAAATTATGTGAAAAATGAAATATTTTTATCTCAAATAAATTGATAAGGAAAGGGAACTGAAATTTACAAAAAACCCAAACAAAATGGAATTAATTATAATTAATGATTGAAACTTCTTCATTGATAAAAAAGATCTTTTTCATAAATCCACATTGATTATCAGTTGTAGTGAAAACAACTATGCTGATATAAATTAAAACAGTACCATCAATTGTGCTCAGTCTCAATCTATGCCTAAGGATTTGAAAATATTTTCATACTCCATTTCTGAATCACTTTTTTTGGTTATTTATACCACTTGGAAACAGACTGTCAACAAACTGGTAATACACAATTTAGATGTACAGATCAATTATTTATCGGCTAATGCACACAACTGACAGCTTGGCCTAATGAGTTAGTGTAATATTAATATGCTCACAGCCCCTGATGGGAGAGACAATGAGCCTTTAATGTTCAGGCAGTGCTCAATCAAGTGAAGACAAGCCAAGCTCTATGAGGGCTCTTTAGGTCGGGCACATCCTCAAGATTTCTGAGTTACCATTGTCTGGTGCCCTGGGGTTTTATTCTTATGGTTTTGTATCCTTTTATGTAACTATTCCTCTTAAACACTTGAGCTGCTAACTATTCTCAGCAATTACAATTCTGTCTCTAATTCTCAAGTTCTTGCATGCCTTTAGCTCACACACTTCCTTACATATTGACAACAGTTAAGAGAGACCAGGGAGAAGGGTTTGGAGCAGGGGCTGGCAGCTTCCTGGGATCAGAGAGCATCAGGGTCTTAGTGGGGTGGCTGGGCAGCCAGGGCCTGTCCCACCTCCCCAGCCCAAAGCAGGGCAGCCAGGGAGACACTGAGGCAGCCCCAGCCCCAAGCATCTGGCACCTTCTTGGGGATGTGCTAGGCTGTGGGCCCACAGGTGATAGTCAGGATTAGATGTGGGGAGGACAGCTTTTGATCTAGACAGCTGAGCCTCTGTACTGTAGATTTAAGTATTGGTGCAGTAAAAATGGATTTGTTTAAACCAGAGCTGCATTCAGCCAAAGACCCTAATGTTTTCCCTTTTCTTTACTTGAGTTCTAGTCCTTTCAGGATGGTTATGCCCTTCAGAGAGAGCTTGACAAATTAGAGGATTGGGCAATCACCAACTATATGAAGTTCAGCAAAGCAAAGTGCTGGATTCTGCACCTGGGACAGGACAACCCTGGCTGTACGGACAGACTGGGTAATGAGATGCTGGAAAGCAGTTCCACGGAAAGGGACCTCAGGGTCCTGGTCAATGGCAGGTTGAACATGAGTCAGCAGTGCCCTGGAGCCAGGAGGGCCAAGTGTGTCCTGGGGAGCATCAGGCACAGCATCGCCAGCTGGGCAAGGGAGGGGATTGTCCTGCTCTGCTCTGCACTGGGGCGGCCTCACCTCGAGTCCTGGGGGCAGTTTTGAGTGCTACAATATAAGAAAGATATTAAACTGTTAGAGAGCATCCAAAAGAGACCTACAAAGATGGTGAAGAGCCTTGAGGGGAAGGTGTATGAGGAGCAGCTGAGGTCCCTTGGTCTGTTCAGCCTGGAGGAGAGGAGATAGAGGGGAGACTTCATTGTGGTCTACGGCTTCCTTACAAGGGGAAGAGGAGGGGCAGGCACTGATCTCTTCTCTGTGATGACCAGTGGCAGGACCTGCAGGAATGGCCTGAAGCTGTGTCAGGGGAGGTTTAGGTTGGATATTAGAAAAGGTTTTTAACCCAGAGGGTGGCTGGACACTGGAATGGGCTCCCAAGGGAAGTGGTCACAGCACCAAGCCTGACAGAGTTCGAGAGGTGTTTGGACAATGCTCTCAGGCACACTGTGTGACTCTTGGGGCTGTCCAGTGCAGGACTGAGTCAGACTCCACGTTCATTCCCTTCCAACTCAGAATATTCTATGATTCTGTGAAAGCAACTTTTAAAAAACAGGTTGTCTTTCAATTACAAAGCTGGTATTTTTGGCATCATGACAAGATAGTTTTGAAGATAAATAGAGATGATAAGAATTCTCAATTCAGTAAGTAAAAAAATGTAGACAATGTTTTTCAATATCTTGTGTTCAGTGTTAAGTACAAACACCCCACACATCCCGAAAGATAACTTGCTTACAGCTTCAATCTGTATGTATCATATGTATTTGCGATTGTGGCACGGACCCAGACCGGCAGGGAATCTGAATTGTTTATTCAAAGAAATGAGCTGGTTTTTTACACTTTTCCAAGGCACAGTATTTCCTTATATGGTAATTCTTACTACATGACCTATCCTGTGTTGCCACATCAGCAACACACTTCCTAAATGTCCTTCTATGGGGTGATCACTCCCTGTTCACCCGTCCATCAGCTCCTGGCAGGCTCCTCTCTATAGGAGTTTGCTGTGTGACACCTCCTCTCCCCAGGGTCCGGTGGAGACAAGCTTCTCTGTGCCCTCATGTTCTCCTTTGTGCTGCCATGTGCCTCTGCAGGCACGTCTCACAGCCCACAACCCAATTCTATCTTATTTCTCCTCACAATATGTTTTAAAATGCATTTTCCCCTTTCTTTTCCTGGTGTATATCTTCACTTTGGAATTCTCTTTATGCCACATTTTGATTTCCGTCCAGCATTAACAATATCTGTAATCACTTCATTGACATTTTCTACCATTTCCCACTTAGAAAGTGTCACAAAATCACTCAGGATTGAAATTTCCAAACAATTTCAATCAACCAGTGAAGAACACCTGCTTGTTTTCTGGGGAGAAAAATTTGTGATTTAAATAAGAGAAGTGCAGAATAACATTTAGGAAACAGTTACTTACAATACATTGAAAAATAAATATATAAAATAGGAAGTTCTGATGAACCAAAATAATTGTATCTGTGACATCTAATATGAAGTGTTACATATGGTAGCAACCAGTGTCAAATTATCCGTAACTAATTGGCATTGTAATTGTCTTTAATCTGAAATACACAATTAAACATGTTCTGGATGGTTGACTGGTTCACATTTTAGGTATTCAGCTAATTAGACATTTCCTAAACTATTCATTTTGCGTGTGACTTATTTGTGCACTAAAATCACACCTTAATAGGATGTTTTAGTTTTCTGCGATCACTTAATGCTAGTGAAAAATTCCCCCCCAGAAGTAAAATAAAAATTTATATTTTTATATATATCAAATATAGTAATTAAATTAACTTTTCATTCTCTATATATAAAAAGTAAAGAAAATTAATAACATTTTCTACTGTGAATAGTCTTAAATGAAATTGAATACCATCTGTTCCATTTACATCAGTATCTTTCTTCAGACATCAAAAGACTTGACAGAAAGGTTATATTTTGGAGCATAGAGCTTTGTTTTGTTATAAAATATTCTAGCATCAGTACTTTTTGGACAGAGAGAGAGAAAATACTAAATCCACCATTTGATCATTTGTACATGTAGGTTTGGGTTTTCTTCCATTCTCTCTCTCTCTCTCTCTCTCCCTCCCTGCCCATCTGCTTTCCCATAATTTTTCTTTGCCCATCTTCATTCTGAACTGCAAAAGAAATGGTGTTATACAAGTTCTACAAGAATTTAGGACGGAAACCACATTGAAAATTTGCACGCATGTTTGTGAGAAAATGAACATGTCGAATCTGGCCTAGTCTCAGTAAATACAATGGTTGCATTGCCTTAAATCCCCATAAATGGCAGAGTTTTGACCTTTAAGACCAAAAGTTACGTGGGGCAGTCTGCTTAAGAAAAATAAGTATTTTCGACACTTAATTGGAAGTACCAAAATTTGCTTTAAGCAGAAAACCAGATTTTACCATTGGTGAAGTAGAACCCAGATAACTGTCCAAAGCTATAACAGAATTTTGGGGAATTGGTTACTCTGTTGCACCCAGCTCTCACAAACCAGCTCTGGTAAAGACTTGGAAGCTCATAGGTTTTCTGCAATGCCTTCATAAACACCAATTAACAATACAGGCAACGTGGTTGCTTTACACGAAAAGTGTCGGTTGTAGTGCTATAATAGGTGCCCATTTTAAGGCCTTGTGAGTAAAGCCTGGTACGCAACTAAGGTGCATACAGCTGTTTGATGCCTCCCCGAAGTGGGAGTGGGAAGCGATTTCAAAGGGCAAAAGCGAGAGAACTCATAGTTTGAGGTAATGCAACAAGCAATAATAAATATTTAATAAATGATGAAAAGCTCTTCATGCAGCCAAAGGAAAATAGGAAATTCGCTCAGTACTTCAAAACCACAAGCAATGTTTAGCCGGTTGCTGGAAAGCAGGTTTTCATGCCTGTTAACAGTTACTTGGGAAGACAAATTTCATGACTCTGAACATCTCCTTGCCCAGAGCTCTAATTGCAGAACATGACATCATATGGCATGGAATGTCATAGAATCATATAATGGTTTGGATTGGAAAGGACCTTAAAGATGATCTAGTTCAAGCCCCCTGCCATGGGGACGGCCACCTTCCACTAGAGCAAGCAGCTCAAAGCTCCATCCAACCCGGCCTTGTGCACTTCCAGAGATGGGACCTCTACAGCTTCTCCAGATAACCTATTCCAGTGCCTCGCCACACTCATGATGAAAAGATTCATCCTAATATCTAATCAAAACCTACCCTCTTTCAGTTTAAATCCATTCCCCCTCATCCCGTCCCTCCATGCCCTTATCAAAAGTCTCTCTCCATCTTCCTCATAGGCCCCCCTTAGGTACTGGAAGGCTTCTGGAAATTCTGCTCTGAGCCTTTTCTTCTACAGGCTAAACAAACCCAACTCTCTCAGCCTTTCTTCATAGGAGAGGTGCTCCAAACCTGTGATCATCGTCGTGACCCCCCTCTGGCCTCACTCCAACAGATCCATGTTCTTCTTACAGTCTTATACCTGCCTGGTTGGTTTGGGTCATCTGTCCCAGCTGTGACCCCTCCCAACTTCTTGTGGATCCCCAGCTTACTTCCTGGGATGGGCAGTACAAGAGACAGAGACATCCTGGACACTGGGTGGTGGGTTGACCATGGCTGATGCCAGGTGCCCACCAAAGCAACTCTATCATTCCCCCTCCTCAGCTGGGCAGGGGAGAGACAATATAAATAAAGGCTCATGGGTCAAGATAAGGGCAGGGAGAGATCACTCACCAGTTACTGTCATGGGCAAAACAGACTTGGAGAAGTAGTTTCATTTATTATCAATCAAATCACAGTAGAATAATGAGAAACAAAACCAAATCATCAAAACACCTCTTCACCCCTCCCTTCTTCCTGGGTTTAATTTTATTCCCAATTTTCTCTGTGTGTTCCCCCACCGTGGCTCAGGGGGCAGGGAATGGGGGCTGCAGTCAGTTCATCACACATCATCTCTGCTGCTCCTTCCTCCTCTGGAGGAGGATTCCTTCCACTCTTTCCTTGCTCCAGTGTGGGGTCCTCCACTGGCTGAAGGTGAATATCTACTCCACTGTGGACCTTCATGGATGCAGGGGTGTTCTGGGTTTGGCCAGGACAGGGTTAATTTTTTTGCAGTATCTGGGAGGGTGCATGGCCAGGACTCTAATGTTATTTGATACTTATGGCATTGCCAGGAGTGGGGGGGAAAGGGACTCTTTCTTGCTTTGGAGAAGAAGAGCATTCCTTTCAGTCAAGAAAAACATGGAGGGGAGGGGGGAGAGCCAATATCATTAATTGTCATGGGGTCTGAGGTAAGCATATTTGCATGTGAATCACTCTCTCTTTTATATACTTTTGTTATTAATGTCATTGCTGTTACTTATCATTAGTGTTCATTTTCTTATCTCATTGCTATTTCCATAAACTGTGTTTATCTCAACCTGTGATCTTTGCCTTCTGTGCCTCCAATTCTCAACTCCATCCTGCCTCACCACAGGTTGTGGGAGAGAGTGAAAGAGACCAACGCAGGGTTTTGGGGAGTTTTGGTGGGGGCACTCAACTGAGGAGTATCATTCCTAAAGCACGACAGGGGCACAGCTGCCTCACCATGGTCTTCACCATGAGCTGCAGGGGAATCTCTGCTCTGGCTCCTGGATTACCTCCTCCCCCTATTTCTGCACAGGCCTTGGTGTCTTCAGAGCTGTTGCTGTCACATGTTCTCACTCCTCTCTCTGGCTCACTCAATTGCCATTGCATGGGTTTTTCCCCTGCTTTTGATGATATTATCCCAGAGGCTGTACCACTGTCATGGATGGGCTTGGCTTGGCCCGCAGTGGGTCCATCTGGGAATCAGCTGACGTTGGCTCTGTTGGACATGGAGAAACTCATAGCAACTTCTCACAAAAGTTACCCCTACAGCCCTGCTGCTGCTAAACCTGGTCAAGCAAACCCAATACACAGTGTAAGCACTGTTCAGCAATTAATAAATAAAACGTCCCTGTATCCCCAATACTGTTTTCATCACAAATTCAAAACAACACGTACAAGCTAATACAAAGAAAATTGAAGATATCACAGACCAAAACAGTCCATTACTTAACCAGACTATACTTCCATATCCCTTTTGGAAATACCACTAACATTATGAGTATATAACTTTCAAAGTGTTCAAGAAATTTAGAAGCTCCAGCTTAACTGGAATTTTTTAGAGTGAATTTTCTGTTGCCATAGAAAGTTGGAACTAGAATGTAAAACCAAATAAACATGGAATCTTGATATGCAAACAGTGAGGATACTATTCATGAGGTTTCTCAAAACATATTTTAACATGCAGGTGCTGTTGTATTTAAGGTCTGTTTGCTAAGGATTCATCATTGTATCGGTTTGCCTCCATTAAGTATCACTGATCATTTTTCTCCTGATTTGATTACCCTCCTGCATTTGAGTCCCTCCTGCATTTGCTACTGTGTTGTCATCCCTAAGTGACTTGTGAATTGAACCACTTAAAATGAACCATTTGCTAAGCAGTTCAGCTAATGATTAGATTTCCTTAGCTGGGCAGTTAAGTGTGGTTATTGCTTTCATTCCTGATGAGATATATTAAAAAAAAAGTTCTCATGCCTTGTTATAGAAGAACTTTGTGGATGTTCTTTGCAGAAATGGATGTAAAGTGGGAAATTTAAAGAAAGCACTCAGACAGAACTAAAGACTCCATGGCTTTTCCAGGGAAAAAGGAGAAGGGAAGGG
>VZTI01005613.1:601115-701742 GCA_013397865.1 Struthidea cinerea | reverse complement strand
AAGAAAGAAAGAAAGAAAGAAAGAAAGAAAGAAAGAAAGAAAGAAAGAAAGAAAGAAAGAAAAAGAAAGGTGTCTTCTGAAGAGCAGCAGAAAGCAGAGGATAGTATTCCCTCCATACACAATTTTTTAGATATAATGGTTATATACAAGTAAAATAAATTGCAAATGATGAATGAGCATGTCTGTGTTCTCTCATGGTTTTCCTTATTAACACTTCGTAAGAACTTTACCTAGAATGTCACATATTCGAACTCTACAAGACCTATCAAAATTAGGAAGGAGACAGAAATGGAAGATGACTCATCTTGCCTGAATGGTTCCTAACTAGCCATAAAATTTATTCCTCTTAACTGGCATGGAGGTTTTTAAATCTTCAACACAGTGAACAGAATGGAAATACAATTTTGAACAAAATATGGGATGCTGAAAAAAATTATATTTTGCTTAATAAGTCAGTTTATTTAACATTTTACGGACTTGAATAGGGACAAGGTTTAACTTATTGCCTAATGAGCATTCAATTGATTTAAAACCTTAGAAATCAAGGACACAAATTTTGCTATTGTTTTTACTCTGCCAAGACATACCTCTATCTTTTGTTACATTAATTCTTCTGAAAATGGATTCATATAATTTTCTGCTCGTTTCAAACTTTAAGATTAAGAAGAATAATCAGAGAATTTTAATATCTAGTGTAGACAGTGAAAAATTATTAACTTTTGATATATTTATTGTATAAACAAGAACATTAACTCAGAAACTGTCAAAGATTTTATCTGCTACTCATTACTCAACTTCTTCCTTGGGTTACTGAAGCTGTAAGTATTTTCATTATATTTTTAAACCATGATCAACCCGTTCTGATGTTTCAAAAGTATTGTTTTGTGGAACCAAATCATGTTGAAACAGATCTCTAAGAAGAAATTGGCCATAAAAAGAAAAGAGAAAAGATGAGTGAGACATCAGCTTGAACAACTAGGATTTTAAAGTTGTCTTTCACTTAGTATAATTTTTACCAAAAAATGTAATATTATAACAGAAACAGTGTGACCAGCAGGACCAGCGCAGTGATCGTCCCCCTGTACTCAGCAATGGTGAGGCCACACCTTGAGTGCCATGCCCAGGTCTGGGCCCCTCACTACAAGACATTGAGGGGCTGGAGCGTGTCCAGAGAAGGGCAATGGAGCTGGGGAGGGGTTGGAGCACAAGTCCTGTAAGGAGCTCTGAGAGACCTGGGGTTGTTAAGACTGGAGAAAAGGAGTCACCGTCCCTGGAAGTGTTCAAGAAATGACTGGCCATGGCACTTGGTGGTATGGTTTAGTTGGCATGGGTGTGTTCAGTCAAAGGTTAGACTTGATGATCTTGGAGATCTTTTCCAGCCTTAATGATTCTACAATTCTATGATTCTATGATACTCATTCTGCTTTTTGTTGCCCTTTTGTTGGCAGAAGTAAAAGCCAACAAAAGAGTGAGAATAAAATTGTGAATGTGAATTGTGAAACTGAAAATGTGTCACTCTTTTTCCTTTAGTGCAACAATAATACTGCTTTTGACTGAATGCTTTTGTGAAAGTTGTTGAAAACATAGAATGAATATTTGAGACTTCCATGTATTCTGTTTCACTGAACATTCTTTGGCCTTAAATATTTTCTTTCTTTTCCATATCTGTGGCTCATATTGTCATGGAAGACAGAGGGCCTATAGAAGGAAGGCTATGTCATTTGCCAAGGATGCATGATTTGGGAATTCAACATTGTTGAGCCTGTGGAGGAAGCAGGTAAAGATAAGGATCCCACTTTCTGAACAGATATTCTAAGTACTAAGCAGTAAATTTCTTGTGGAAGGCGTTAATTCTTATATTTCTCTGACTGCCTCAGATTTTTACAGAAAGATGGCCTTATGGAAATGTATCTAGAAATGGAAATCTATGGAAATGTATATTATAAAAATTTCTGTCTTCCCCAGGGAGAAATGGTGTTTATACCTTGGTTGGTGTCCTAGTTCAAGCTTGTGTGTCAAGAAGGGGTTAATGTGCCTTGTTCTCTTTTCATCATATCTTAGAGCATGATGAAACAATGTTATCTGGTTATTGAAATATGTCATATTAATATTCATAGTGTAAAACTAAAAGCACTAAAACAGTAAATAAAATCCAAATAAGAATTTTTATCTCCAGGCATTAAAGAAAACCATTTGACCTCTTACTAGGTTTAAAAATAATGTATCTGTTAAATTTCACAAGAGCCACTTTTTTTTACATATATAAATATTAACATTCAGCTGTGAAAGTTTAGACATACTGTGCATATCTGTGCACCTGTACACATCTTCATTTTTGACATTAATAAGTAGGCATTTGTACACAACGCACTTTGAAAATGAGCAACTTCATGATAATTTTCCCATTAATTTCAGCAGGATCAAGTTAAATTGCCTAAGGAAGATTCCTATCTAAATTACACAGAGAAGCTTCCCCAAGATAACCAAAATGAAATTAAGTTCAGCATATGAACAGAGGTCCTGACTGCTCTTCACCTCTTTGGTGACTGTCAGGAAAGAGTAAGATGCAAAAGAAGGCAGTGACTCTTTATTCAACACTGATTGACAAGGACCTGCTGACCTAAGCAGATGAAGTGGATGCTTACAATTTTTTTTTTCCTATAGGAAATAATCTATTTATTTTTAGACATCTGGCAAAAATATAAAAAAAAAAAAACCCATGAAGTAAAATGGTTTGGTATTAGACCATAACAAGATCATTACCAGTAAAGTAGCTCAGGTCAAAATAATTGCTAAAAGGTTAGTTGTCATGGCTAAAAGAGTAGAAGGAAACACTACTGCTGTGAAATGACAGAGAGATGGTGGAATAGCACTTGCACAGATGATGAAAGGAAACAAACAGAACTAAGGAAAAGCAAAGAAAGAGCTACTCTGTACAGCTAGATGATGACATGGATACATTATCATGAGATCAAATAGCAGAAGGAGAATGACAGCTGTAAAAAAAGCACTATTGAGATATGTCCCCAAAGTGAACAGACTTCTGAAAACTACCTAATAGGACAGAAAAGGAAAGGTTTACTTATGAGCAGGTGGAATATCTTGTCTTTCATTTTGAGTTCATCCACTGAGGACTGTAATTTATTCTGTGCTTGAAGCGGAATGCTTACTTTGACAGCATCTGTAAATGACAGTGTTGCTAACCTACAGCTGTTTGTGCACTACCAAAGGTTATGATTTGAACGAAAAGTCAGTACCTTGGAGGGGAAGTATCTTCCAATATGGCTTCATCATTTGCATAAGTCACCCTCTCTTCTTCACGTTGAGTACAAGTAAACTGAAGAGCACAAAGACAACTTTGCTTTCTTTTCTGTCCATAAAATTAATGAAGGTAATGGGAAGGAAGAAGGAGCTAGTCTTTGGGCTGACAAGCTGAGGAAAAGCCTGCAAGGTCTTAGTATTAAACATCACGTCTGGAGCTTATAGCAAACCACAGAATTTCTATGTCACTACAGCAGTCTTTTTCAGTCCCATTACACAAAAAGCTACCTGATGCCCAGTTTACAGCACCAGCAGTCCCTGTAAAATACCAAACAAAAATCGGAAAAAAGCATGTCTTTAATTTCATTTACTTCAGTTATTTCCCAGTCAGTATAGTATCAACCACTTCATTTAAAGACTATGAAATGTCCCAGGTGGGTTTTTGTTGGAGGAAGTGAAGAGGTAGAATTCAGCAGTATTCATCAGATCAAAAAGCTAGTTTTACTGTCGTGTCTGTACCAATAGCAGTGAAGATCAATAGGTGATGGAGCCACTGAATCACGAGAGCGAAGGCTAGCACATGATATAAAGAAGACTGTGAACTCACAGAAGGAAGCAGTACGCAATGAATTCCAAAAAAAAGACATAGGTTTCATACCTTTCATTCCATATACCTGATTTATAGGTCTTTATATAGCCACTCTGAACTCCAGACTCTTCAGCTGTAAATAAATACACACACATATGTATAGATAGGAGTGTATTTTTTTCCAACTACAGCATAGCATTAGTATGCAACAAAACCTAGCACAACCAGACTGATGTTCCTATGTCTTTCATAGAATTAATAAGTATGACTGGTCATGAGGAAGTACACCATGACCAGATTGTTTTCAGAACTATATATACACCATAAAACTCTAGATTCTACTTTTGTAGGTGCTGGGTTGCATGCCAATTAACTGTAGGCATCTATTGGAGCAACATAAGTCTGCAGATACATTTAAGGGAAGGTGTTGTTCTTCCAAGTGCCTTCCAGACCTGCTCTCTGAAGTGACTTTGACATAACACAAAATCATAGACCCATAGAATGATTGAGGATGGAAAACATCTCTGAAGGTGTCAGAGACTGAAAATAGTTCATGTCTCAAACGTTGATACAAAGTTTTTACTCATTACAAAGAAGCTACAACCAAAGAAGCCTCCCTGAAGACTGGGACTTTGAACTGAAAGTCAAACGGCTGATTAGATAAAGGGAAAGCCATTGTTCAATCATACCCAGCTGAGTTTGGGGTGGGGGGAGAGCACAGCTCACAGAAGCCAGGTTTTACACAGATCCCCCCCCCGAACTGAGGAGGGGGGAGAGGAGATTTCGGGTACGCAGTGTAACCTCTGGTCAGAGGCACTAAACACCCATCTCCATTACACAAACTGGCCCAGCTGTGGAACCTCCAACCCCACAGGCCACATCCACGGGACTTTCACGTGAGAGGCTCGGCCCCACAGGGCTGCACGTGATGCAACCAACCAAGAGGCTGCTGTGAGAGACTGCCCCCTCCCCCAGGTGGACATGTCTGGACATTGCTACCTGGCTCGAGGGTATATTAACCCATCAGATTCTATGCTGTACGGGGCGACCTGCACTACCAAGAAGACCAGCTAGAGAGGATCAATGGAGTATTGCTGGGATCCATGGAGTGGTGATATTTTCCTTATTCTCTCCATGTCACCCTTTCTGTCCTCCCCCCCACCCCCATTTTCTCCTTCTTTCCTTTTTTTCTCTCTCTCCCTCTCGTCAAATAAAACATCAAAAAAAAAAATATTATCACTGGCATATGGTCTCGTTTGCACCTTAATTCAGGCAGAGGCATTTCTAAGAACCTTAATAACTGTATCTCAACAGAAGGTAATCCAGTCCAAACCACTGCTCAGAGGAGGGACAACTATGGTAGGCTCCTGGAATGGCATCCAGTTAGTTTTTCACTATCTCCAAGGAGGGGGACTCCACAGAATCATTGAGCAACCTGTTCCAGTGTTTAAATACAATTTTTACCCTTCCACTGAATCCTGAATCAATGTAGCACTGAGAAGACTCTGTCTATGTCTTGATTATTGCTTCTCATCGGGTATTTTTACATGTCAATAAGATTCCCTCAAGCCTATTTTCCTCCACCTAAACATTCCCATGTCTCTCAGGATCTCTTTGTCTGAGAGATGCTCCTGTCCCTTTACAGTATTCATGGTCCTTAACTGGACTGTAGTGAGTCCATGTCTCTCTTGTAGTGTGGAGCCCGGAACTGGTCCCATGACTCCTGAGGATTACAGTAGTGCTGAGTAGAGATGAAGAATTACCTTCCTCAAACTGCAGCACTGGATGCAGCATTGGAACATCCCCTAATGGACACAGGGATTTTGCAGTCTGCATGTCATCAGAACAGACCCCCCTGGTGATGCCAGAAAATGGGATATATTCCAGAGCTCCTCAATGCAATGCCTCATCCACCAAATGTCTTACCTTCCTCTGAGGAAAGAATGTCTGTCCTAAACTTAGGCTAATTGAATTGCAGCTAAACAATGTCTAAAATAGACTAGTCAGTAGTTCTTTGACTCATTTGAAACAGCTCATGGTGGAAAGATTAAAATCACACATATTTTTTACCTAAGAAATTAATTTCTGTCATTATTTTTAATTAATAATGTTCATTGTGCTTTTTATGATAACACTGTATTCAGCATATTCCTTTCAACACTTTTGTATTCTTTTTAGAAAGACACTTTGAAACAATTAATTGTGAATATTTGTGATGTTATGTCACTTGCGTAGTTCCACATTCTCAGTTGAATATGCATTGCAATTTTTAAGGAAAAGAAAATAACAAGAAAAAAAAAAGAAGCTAGTACAGTTACACATGATTTAAATTTCTATACTTTATAAAGAACAGATTGTAGTTTAAGCTCAATTTACATAATAATTCTTTGTGATGAAAGAGGATTTGCATCAAATGTTTAGATCACATCAAAATTATGTTATTTAGATTGGGTTTGGTTTGTTTGGTACATACAGAAATATACAAAACAAAAATGTAGTCTCATGTGCAGGATTCAAAGGCAGAAAAGCTATGTTTTTATTACCTAGACCTCACACCTAAAGGCATTAGGTTACAAAGAATTTAAATCCAAGGCCTTAGACTGCTTGTATTTCAAAGCTGTGAGCTTGAATACTGTGTGTGAGTCAGAATGATGGGATTTAGAGGTAGCATTCACCCACCTGTAACCACAAGTTCAAATTGTACTTCTGTGGTGCAAAGAAAGTAAGGCATGACTGCTCCCAGAGATGACATATTGACAGATACAGCAACAGAAACTTTGATATTTCCATTAGGTCTTAAATTACACATTCAGTAATGAAAGCAATGTGTCAGCACTTTAAAATGCTCACAAAGCCATGCACCATTACCGCTTTCCCCAACACAATTGCTTCAAAAACTTCTCAAATCTCACACCCCCTCACAGGAACACAAGACTCTTGCCTTCAAAACAATTTGAGCAATGTTATCTAATACACAACCTCAAAAACAAGTCTAAGAAGCAAGAAGCCTTTTTGAGAATAGGAAAATGATGGGTTTTTTTCTGTTGCAGGTGGGAGCAGTATTCCTATATTTTGGGGGAAATTAAAATTTTGTTTGAAAAACTCTGAAATTATACATACAATCACCTCAAGTCTCTGAGATAATTACACTCAAAATAACTATTGATGTTGGTTCACATTAGTTTCTATTCCTTACTGTGTCACAATGAGAATAAGTTATTCTTCTTAGTTTCAGACAGAACAAGCTTCCCAAAACAACTCTCTATGGTGAAGTGAAACACAAATTTTACTTCTACTTGGCATGCAAGAACTATGGAAATCAGAAATTAAGGTATGGGAAAAAAGCACTATATTAAGTTCAAAAGTTCATGAATCTTTCAATTTAAGTAAGACAATAAACTATAAATATTCCATATAAATTCTTTCATTTAAACATGACTTGATATTTACTCAAGTATCAGCTATGTATAAAATAAAGGAAGAAGTTTGATGGAGAGGAAACGCACAGACACTGGACATCAACATAATTTTAAACTAGGATCCAGTCCTTCAAAAAGAAACTATAGTGCAAATAACTGATCCAAATTAAACTTGAGATTTGGTTCTTTTTTGGAAAACATTTTAGGAAAACATATTTTGCACAAAACAGGTGTAAATATCTGATTCAGGATTGTGTGAGTGAGGATTTTGTGACTGAGGACTGTGCATTTTATATGTGTTTATATGTGTTGTACAAAAAATGGGATTTAGCTGTTGGTTAATGTTGAGGAAGCCTGCTAATGGCACCTGAAATATGCAAAGATGCATATTTCCATGCTAGTAGATTTTGATTAAATATATGAGATGCGATAATCAATTATTTTGCCTACATAGCAACTTTTAAGAAATAAATCAAAATTCAGCTAGGTCCTTTATATTGCCTCTAGAACAAAAAGTATTCACCTTGCTTAAAAGATAAATTCTGTCTTCCTGGTATTAGAATATAGTTAGATTTTGTTGGCAGAAAAACTAGGTGGAACTAACAGTTACAGGAAAAAATCATTAGTTAATTATATTAATTTTAAAAACTGTTCTAGATGAGTTTTGTCTAAATCTAGTATTATCTCTCTTGACATATTTTTAAAACAGCACTTCAAAATATTTAATTTTTTCTATTCCAAAGTATTACTTTCCTAGGAAGATCAGTAAGTTTCTGAAGATGAAATACAGCTTGTGGTTCATTCGCTTGACATTTGCATATAAATCTTATAAATAGAAAAAAATAAAAAGGCCTGCATAAAAGACAGGAAATCAAGTTGCCTGATATTTCTACATTACAAGGCATGTCTCAAAATGCAACATAAAAATAAAGGAATTTCTATTGCAGAGAAATATAGAAAGGATTAAATTTATATAAATATAGTCAAAAAGTTCTCTGAATTAATTGCTTGAAGTAGTTGGGAAGCTGACACTGTAATAATTATGGAAGCATTTTTGTATCTTGTCAAAAAATGCCTAGATTAATTTAGGGTGTCAGCCAGGTGCAAATCTGTTGCTAGTAACAGAAAAGAATCTGTTTCATGGAAAATCTTGATGCAAAGTAAACTGTCTTGTGAGGACAAAAACACAGTATTCATACAAAAACTTAGTATTCAAAGCAAGTGTAAGATCTCTACATATATGGCTCATCTACTTCAACATAATTAAAAATCAGAAAGATGCAAGCATATATTAAGTATTTCCCAGCAACCTCTTTCTTTTAAAACTTCCCCAAAATGAAGATTTATTCCTTGTTACTGAAAAAAAAGACAGAATAAATCTGAAGGTGAAACATTCCTGCTACCAAATTTAGTAACTTTATATAGAGTCTATGTAACAAAGCAGAGAGCACATGAAGAACTAAAAGAACAAGAAATTGAAACTTATGGAGTGTGAGTAAAAATAATTAAAAGTAAAGAGAGCATAAAGAAATCTGTGCTTCAAAGACTTCTACAATTGAAAGGGTTTTCTGTATCATCTGTGGTGATTAGTATATGCTGCAAAGTTTGTACAGTACATATCGTATTTTCATCAGTTGCAGTATTTAATGAAAATGTTGTTCTGTGCAATACCATTTAGTTAGTGTAGGTAGTTAGAGAAAACCTGAAAGAAAATGCAGCAGGTGCACTAAATATTAGACATTTCTGGATTTTTGTTGATTAATGATTCAGTTTAACATGACCTTTAAAATCATCTTTGCTTATGAGTATAAAAGTAGTACTTGTACGAGATTTGTGAGAAATGAAGCAATGGATTCAACATGCTACCATTTAATGCACCTGTAGGGGAAAAAAAAAAGGCGATCCTATAACTAAAGATCAGAAATGCTTTTTTAACAAGGAATAGTCATTTAAAGTCTTATTTCTTCTGAATGTTCCCTAGTTCACAAGTGGATTTTGTTAGCAATAGATTAGCTTAATATTTTTGAAAGAAATTCCTAAGACCCTTCCAGATATTTCTCTTTTCCACTTTCAGACTCATATTTTAATTTGGTTTTCTGATTTCCAGCTATACAAGCATGATCCTTGCTAGAACAGCTTATCCTCAGGGCCAGAGAGTGATCTTTGGTGCTATTTATTAGCATAGGTGAAGCTGATGCCAGGGTGATTTTTTGCCTTTTCTTTTATACCTCTGTTACACCTTTTTGCAACTTCTGTATTCTTAGTGCTTTTTGCCTACATTCTTGGACTTGTTTGTTAAGCTAGGAGACTGAACATTTTAGAGGTTTCGTAGTTAGGGAGCAATATGCCCCAGACCCCAAGGTCGTCTCCAGAACACATTTTGTAAACTAAGATAGAACCATCCAGGGGAAGGTTCCTTGGGGAGGGGGGGCTCATTCAAGCCTCTCATTGGGGAACCTTTGATAGATATGCTAATTAGTAAGACCTATAATGTAATACCAGATCTTTTGCGGGGTGTGCATTGCGGTGTGCATTTCGGTGCATTAGACCTGGATGTGGTGCACCTAAGGATCCTTAAAATAAATACCAAGCTAAAATCCCTTTTTCCCTTCTAACAGTGTTTGACTCTTGATTTTAAGACCAAGAAAAGGCATCAAAGCCTTTGGTTTTATTTTCAGTAACTAACTGGAGCATATCACACATGAGGAGAGGCCAGGAGAACTTAGGAGCCTTAAAGAAGTTTAAAGGGAGATCACTCCAGTATCTATCAAGCCAGACTTTCATCACAATGGAAGGATAAGAAACAACAGACATAAGCTGGAATATGGGAAATTTTGATCCAATATGAGGACTGGCCTTGCTTTAAGGGCGAGTTTGGCCTCTTGAATATCCTTGAACCTACATGAGTCTATCATTCTGTGGATTAACATACATACATCCTGTATGGATACGGACAGATGTTCACCTGAAAATATATTTCTAAAAGAAATTAAGTAAGTAAGAGCCCAATGATACCTTTCTCAGGAAAGGTTTAAATCTTTAGCAAATTATACTAATTTCTTGAGTCTTGCACGAACCTTTTGACAATGGTTGGAATACTAGCAACAGCAGTATTGTGGAAATTTCTTGAAAAGAAATGATTCATTGAAAAAAAAACCATGACTAAAAGAAAAGTAAGCAAGACTATGGGGGAACTAGATTTTCTTTTCATTCAATTTCTCATTCCATTCCTGGCTTTAGGAATAAACTTTAAAACCAGTTATAATTAAGATACCCAGAAAGGGGTTGCAGGAGGTGCAAATAGGACAATAAGCTATTTACTATAGACTACTTGATGGACCTCCCCCAAGGATAACTTTAGATTAACAATTTTTTTAGGGCAGGCAAAAGAAATTTTCATTAAATGAAATTTATTAAAACCAAAAAATATTAGTGAAAGTAGAAAAACTTTATCTGCTTTATAAAGGCTATTTTTTAGCACAAAAAAATTGATTTACTTCCTTACTACCAGCATATATGCTTTCTTGCTACTATGTGAGTTCCCAGGAAGAAGGAAAAATGTTTGGATTTTTTTCTCTAAAGAAAATGAAACATAAATGTGCATGTATATGTATGTGAGTGGGACAGAACAAGAGAGAATAAGCGCACATGCATAATTGCTTTCTTTGAAAGTTAATAAGTGAATGTCACAACTTGAGCAGGTTTTTGATATGAAAAACAATACAGTAGAGACAGTGAACTTTAAACAAACTTGAGAAGACACAGTGCTGAGCTACTCAAGGGCTGTCATATTCTCATCGTCCTTTAGACTTCAAAGAAAGTAGAAATAAGAAAGACAAAGCATGAAATCCTGAGAGGCCAAAGGAAGGGTTATTAATACATTTTTTCTTAGGCAGCATTAAATCAGAATGATAAAACAAATAGATGGATGGATCAGATAATAGATAGGACAAGTGTTTTCAGCAAAACATTGCCAGACACATGAAGGACAGGAAAGTGATTGGAAGTAGTCAGTATGGAGTCACAGTGGGGAAGTCATGCTTGATCACCTGGTCATGTCCCAAGCATGATAGCTGCAGTGCACTAAGCCTGTCACATTACAGCAGTAGTTAAAAACAACAAACCCCTGAAACAGATGAAACAGTTCATCTTGCCTTTACTTCCCTCGTATGCAAATCCTTGCCAACCTACCTGACTCCACTTTTGTTTATTCTTCACCCTTGCCTAACCATATCAAGCTCTGAAATCCCCTCCCAACCATTCACATACAACTCCCACCTTAACCAGACTTTGCTGTTCCCTGAAATGAAAAGTCACAAGCAAAATCCTTGTGAATTACATATTTTATTCATCAAGTCATAGAAAACTGGAAAATGAGTTACAGAGAAAGTAGAGAGAAAAAGAAGGGGATCAAGAGGGTGTGATGGATAATATTCAGAAAAAAACAAAATCCAGTTATTATGTACCAGAAAAAGGATAGCTGGAGCTGCAAGGGGGAGGGAGGGAAGGGGAAGTGAACTCCTATTTGTTAATTTCATTTTTTTAGCAATGTCAAGATGATCAGCATAAACCTGGCTGTTTTGAGGGATCCCCAGTCTCTCTCAGGGATTCAGGAGCTCTAGAAATTTCTTCATCTAACTTTTCTGGACCAAAGGGTTCTTGAACAACTTTGTTCTCATGCTTCTTGGTGCATTCCTCCACCTTGTCTTCCTTAGGACTCTATCAACAAAACCATCAGGACTGACAGTTGACTCCTTAACACACTTGACCCCTTACCACCTTTTCTGACTGTTTTTCTACTTCCAGAGAGCCCTAAACAGAGCCTCATCCTCCTGCCCTCTCATAACAACCAAACCTGACAACCCGTCTCTGCACAGCTTCTGAGGTCAACCCCCTCTTATGACCAAGATGTCTTCTTCAATGTCTCTGTGAAAGAAGCATATCAGACAGAATATGTTAATCCCTCTAATTATCTTTTCTTTGTTATTGCAAGCCACTTTGTATGAGCAGGGATCCAGAATCTTATCTCATGTCCACCTGGAAAAAAGCAACTTTTCAGGTTAGTGGAGGAGCTCTATATCAGGTTGCTATACTACTGCCATGCTGTGGCCTATGAATAAATCAGCCAGGTCTGTTCTCTGTGTCTTTGTACGCTCACGTATGGATTACTGCTACGGAAGTGTATCTACATGGAGTCCATAACCACTGTAACCCAGAACAAGTGCTGTGTCCTGTGGAAACCTTGAGATGAATGACAGAAGACTCTTCCTCCATGTCCCCCTCTTCTGACTCACATTTACGTGTTTCCTTTCCCAAACCTATTTTTCTTACCTAATGACCTAGATCAACAGCCAGCTTCCTCCAGAATGCCAGATGGAGAACACATTCTTCTTCACCAGCCTGCTAAACCACATCTTCACTGTCAGCCTAGATTCCTGAACTGTTAAACTCTATTTATGTGGATATTATGGGTATGGATAATCAAGACATATAAGAGGAAAGTGCAACTAAAGGACTTCAGTAGAACTGTGGTAAGTTCCAGATTGTCTCCACACTGCCCCAACAGCCCTCAGATACCACATCCATGGAGGTACAACTTAGTACATCCCTCTTCAACACCATCTTAGAGTGTCTCAGCTGGCCATGTTTGGGGTTTGGCTTTATCTAGAGCTGGTTTAGAATTAGCAGCTTCTCACCTAATTTATAACTAAACTTGATCTAGCATGATCTTTCTTCTGCTAGGTATGTCAAAACCTTCAGTCTGCTGGACACATTCTGCCCATGCTTATTATACACAAAAGGAGAAGGTTCCTCATCTAAGGTGCAGCATCTATTCTATTTTAGTTACAGTTGCCAAATCAGATGGTTATTAACCTTTATAGAAGGATAAAAATAGAGCTCATTTTGATTAGCATTTTTGGTGAGCAATTCAGCATTTAGAGCCTCTCGAATCTGTAAGACTGTATTTATACTAGAAAATATAGCAGTGTCAGAGAATGTGCCTGAGCATGGGAGTGTGTTCTTTTGTACTGCATTTCTGTGTAATATTTTCCTTTAAGGAAATTTTCCTTGTGTTTTTTTCACAGCATGGGCAAACTCAAATTTTTGGTACACTAAGTCAAAGAGGTCTCTAGTTTCTATTTGGCATTCATTTCCTAAATTAAAAATTTATATCCTCAAAACTCTTTGTTTTGAGGGTGTTTCGATATTCAACCCAACCATTGTTTCTTCCTTTGTAGACCACCAGGCACACAATTTTATTCTTCATGCTAATTTACCTACATCATGGTTAAAAGGATTCTTCCTCCTTACATATTTTGTCTGCAAGGCATAATCCAAAAGGAATTATTCAAAATTTTTACTATGTCAAATATTGCACTGCAGGTCGAAAGAGGTATTGATAATTTCCCAGGACCTGCTTTTAACAGCTGAGTGCTTGTAGCAATCTTAGTTATGATTAACAACTCTGTGTTTCTCCTTAGGCTAAAGATTTTGACCTCTTATCCTAAATGCCTAATTTGAATTTAACCAATACACTCTTGGGTGTAAAGGGGAAAAGGAACAGTAACTAACTCTCCATTGTGTTTTGGGGCTTCCAGACCAAAAAAACCCCAAAATTATATGACTTATCTGCCCAGCTTTGAATGACTTCTGTCATGAATCCTAGTGAAAAAATGTATGTTCCTCAGGCCAAAAGTGAGATGTTTAAGCATTCCTCTTGCCTTTGTACTTCCTACTGTTTAGTTCAGCTGGCTCTACTCAGCTTGCTGGGCTCTGTGAAACTTACATGCAAAATCTTACCTTTCTCATTTTTTCATGAACTGTAGGTATATAGCTTGTTGCTGGAGCTTGTGCCAAGCAACAAACACACCTGGAACTTAAACACTGAAAAACTGAGCCCAAATTCCCTCATGGATTAGGCTCCAAGCTTATTCACATTTCTATATACTTACTACGCATATCTGTAATTTAGTATAGTTATATTTTTATATAAGCAAATATATGTATAACTGCTTAGGAGGATCTTCTACTTCCTGGTATCATATATAATCAAATCCTGATAACTAATCACTAGGCGTATGTTAACCATTTTTTGATTTTTTTTTTAAATGTCCATAGTGAGGTTCAGACTATCATCCTGTGCTCTTTGGTGGAAACCATTTTGTGTTTGAAACTTTCATCAGTAAGGTTTTGAAATTGTAATACTGCTTTACTCTAAAAAAGCAAAGGCCTTTGGGTTGAATCCCTAAAGCATATAAGGTGTCCCTGCACATGGCAGGAGCTAGATGATCTTTAAAGGCCTTCCCAACCCAGGCCCTTCTAAGATTCTATTATTCTATAATTGCTTTCTTGTTTTATTTTTGTGCATTACAGACACATGCTTAAAAGCAATTTATTTGACTTATTTAAAGGCAGTATCCTGCAGAAGACCTTTCACCTTTTGACCCCAGTTCTCTCAAGCATTGAGCCATATGACATCAAGGTCCTGTGGTTTCAAGTTAGTAATTGTGCTAGAGTAGGCAGCAGTGTATTTAATGTAGTTTATTGGATTTTGAAATTATAAGCAGCTTTGAAAAAAAGCATTTTCCATTTTGAATAAATCATACCAATTGTTATGCTTTGATACTGTTTATGAACTCACTGCTGCTGCAAAGATAGTAGATGCCAGCTGGAAAACAAATACATTCATTCTTTACAGATTCAGTTGAGAGTGGCTCTTACATAACTATATCCTCAACACCCAGAAAATATCTCTTTTATACAAATGGTTTCTGTAGAATCTGAAATTAGATATACTATGCTACATTTTCCAATAGATCATAAGGGGAAATAATTTTTAAAAGCTGCCACTGCAATTTGGCAATAATGAAAAGAACAATAGGTCATTTCTTTAGCATATTTAGACTCCTGTTGGTGGAAGAGGTAAAAATCATGGCTCCCTGGCAGATAGAGCCTCAATATCTGCATTGATAGTGTTAGTGATTGCAGTTTACAGCTTAGTGTCAGAAGGATGGTCAGATCCTTGTGAGAGATGGGAACTTTTAACTCCTGTTTATAAGATACCATATCACCAGAAGGACAGATTGTGAAGATGAAAAAGACAGAAAGGACATGCACATATCTTAGTGTTTTCTAAAAGTGAACCACACTCATATACTACACTGTGTCCCAAAGGAATAATGGGTAGAATATTCTTGAAGATTGATTCTTTGTTAAGCTATCAACAAGTAAATAAATTCAATTTTTAAAAATATGAATACACACTAAAATATTTTTAAAAATGTTTAGAATTTCATATATTGATTCTGAAAATACTAATATCTATATGTGGCTATCTTTATGTATAAAAGCATTTTAAAAAGCATTTTTATTTCATTTGTAGTATGTACATTTGAAGACCTAGCTCTCAAATGGTTAAAATTGGAAATACCTCTGGCTCCAGGTGATCCATCAGTTCCATGGGTCGGATGCAGGCTTGTGAAAGAATAAACCAGTTATTTTTTTATAAAACAACCAAATAGCTTAAGTATGATTTTAAAAACTGAATCTGTAACATAATGGGAGGTAAATCCCATCTCACTAGACAACACCCGAATTTTTTTTTCCATGTTACATAATGCTTGGGAACATAAAATGACAAGGCTAAGATTCTATTGAAACATTATGTAATGAAAAATCAGTATCTGAGATTTAAAAGCATAAAAGGAAATAGAAGGAACAAAGTTGATAAGAATAGGTCACACAATAGATGAAAATCTAAAATTAAATATTTAATTAGAACTCTGATTTTGCTTTCAAGGTAGGTGGCATTGCACAGGCTATATTACAGTCTTTTATGTTTGTTTCTTTTTTTTTTTTTTTCCAAAGAGAATACTGTTTCTTTTTAACAGGCCACTTTAATATTAATACAAGTGTAATAGGATCAGAACTGAAAATCAGCTAAAGATGGTAAATTTTACATTATTGGGAAAATTACAGTTTTTTTTTTTTGTATTGTAAAAACATTTATTTTTAACAATTTACCTACATTAATCAAAAAAGTACAGCATATTTAATAATTTTACAAATTCTTCATAAAAAATATATCTCTGTACAAAAAGTTCTTTTGCACCTACTTCATGTCACAGCAGCATGTAGTGAAATGGCAGAATGGAATAGTGGGAATGAAAATTAGATTGACTTGATCATAATGCCGGCGTTGTCCCCAGCCCCCCGCCCTCACCCTCCCACCTTTTTTTTTAAATTTTTTTTAATAACAGATTTTTTTGTTTACAAAATATTTTACACAAGAAAAAAAATTATTGCAGCTAGCCTGGAGAAAGGCAAGATGTGTGATACAAGCAGCAGTTTTTAACAGCTTTGAAGCACATAACCTGTTTTTTAAAAAAAATATAGAGCATGTATTATTAGCCTGTCATAATGATCTGGTCAATGCTGGGGGAAAAGTCTTCTGCATATATCTCAAAAAAAAAAAGGTTTCCTGGCTGCCATTACCAGCCACTGCACAACATCTTAAGAGTCTCACTCTGAAGAAGCACCATATATAAGTGCAGGCATATACAGCCCTCTGTATAACAACTTCAGGCGAAGGAGATCCAGCCTGAACAGAAGACTCAAACATAGTGGAGAAGGAGAGGAATTTGAAAGGTGTGGACAGAACTGATTAAACTATGATATTTTTGTTTTACTTGGGTTCCAGTGTGAAGCTCCTGTTTAATCAACACTACAAGCAAACTTAATTTGTCAGTGTGTTCCTTTTGAGTGTCCCTGATCAAAGAACACTCACTCAGGATAAGCAATCGTTACATTACCTTCCAAAATGAACCACTGAATAATGGATTCACAGAATCTGGGCTCTCTAATACAAAAGATCAAATCATTTAACTATTCTCTTTTATCCTCCAACACATTCCTTGGTGGTCATAGTGAGATAGGGCACTGAAGAATACACTGTAATGAGAGGAGTAGAAAACATCAATAATAGGTATTTTGTTTTCAAAACTCCATTTTTTTCTGCGATTGCCACTACAGAAGGACTTTTAATGCAGTAATGTCAATTTTGAACACCTGTCAGAAACTCAGCTCAGACAACAGCTTCCCTGCCTGGCCCACTCTTCCTACAGAAGCTCTTCATTTGCCAAGCAACTTCCTCTATGTGGGGGAGGATCAGGTCAACTACTTTAATGTGATGACTGTTATTTCTCAGGAAATGTGAAGGGCTCTAAGATGGGACAGATAAATGAAACTTACTGCACAATAACTTCAGAAACAAAGAAAAAAGAAAGCCAAAAACTACTAACAAAATGAACAAGGAACTGACTGGAAAGTATTATTTATTAAATTTTCTTCAGAGTTTCTTGCTCATATGAAGAATGTAACAGCTGGAGGCCCTACAATACTGTATTATATTGCTGGTATTTGTCATCTAACAGATGTAGTTGTTAAGCTGACCAAGGGTTACCTTTGAAATTTTCATTGTGTTCTGCAACATTAGCTGAAAAACCTGTTACTGGGCTTATTTTACCTTTTTGTTTTGTGTATAACAGCCAGACCTACACACATATGGAGTTCTGAAAAACTTTTCAACAGGCATTGATAGCAACTGGACATTAGTGCATTTTGAAATTCAGAAAACTAAGACAAAACAACAGCATCAAAAACCAGCCCTAAATTAGAAGAAAAGCAAAATAACTTTCCTGTTTTTTTAAACTCAGTGTGTATGACTAAAACCAGATTTTGCTTCATTATTTACTATCATTTCCTAATTTTAAAACTCAATTTCGTTAATCTGCCCAATGGCATTTTTGTTTGTTTCCATTCAATAAAACCTCTAATTTACGCAAATGTTAATAATTACTCAACCTTTATATGTATAAATGTCTCTGTCAAACTGTGTAAGTACAAAAGCAGTAAGCAGTGTGTTTAAAAAATTTTAAAATAAACAGCAAAGATAGTTGAATATTTCTCTTTGTTCAAAGTAGAAACAGAATGATAACTTGCTATAGACAAGTTGCACTGGATTTATATATGCTACTGTAATATGGTTTAGTTCCATGTAACATCAGAAAATGATGTCATATTAAAGGAAAAATGGAAAAAAAATGCAAAAGGGAAGACTGTATTATGAGCACAGGCTCACAGGCTTTATGAGCTATCTAAAATAAATTACTATTCACATTTGTACACGGCAAGCAGCAATAGCTGCTAACCCCCCTGCTGTTAAATAGTATGATACTGACAGTGGTGACTGATGACTGATTTCAAAAGAAAACAACAGTGGCAATGAAAATTTCTTAGAAATGGGCTCTTGTTCTGGTTGAAAGTCTCCAGTGACTTGTAATCATGTTTACAATGAAATTTAGTCAAAAATTGACAGAAGAAACATTATCCTCTGTTGCACGAGATTTTAACTGGTGCTAAGCATGGGGCTCAATTTAATATTCCAAGTAAATTTATTGTGGAATGTTTTGCTTGGCAAAGAGTGAGTTAATGTCTATATACAATGGACAGTGTGTAGAAACCCTGTATATTTTTACCAGTATCTTACTCAGTCAGCCATTACACCCTAGTGCAAAAAAATTGTGCATTAACATTTTGTGATATTTACGGCTGATTGGGGAATTGGCAAAACTGCCCTATGAATGAAATACACAGTAAATTTCCCTAATTTTAGCAAGATTTCAATGGTAAAGCATTTGCAGGTGTATGCAACCTCAAGAAAGGCTGTCTCCTCCTTCAAGAGAGCTTTATTTCTTCAGAATATTCCCGGGGATAATCTCTGGTGCTATCATTTGTCACAGTACTCAAAGGATTTATCCAAGTGCCCAGAAGAACGCATTGAAAGGCATCCAGCCGCATACAAATATGAAAGTCTGAGGCATTAAATATGACAAATTGGCATGACTTGGCAGTCTTCCTTAAAGTGTGCCTTGATTTGAAGCAGATGCAGCCAGGCATTTTGATCCAACTTTAAGATGAAAAAATATTCTTTGTCTGATCCCCCGAAGACTGACACGTTTTTACCAGAAAATTTAGCTGCATGTAGGCTGACAGAAGATGTTAAAGATTACAGCAGCAAAGCCAAGAGAAGGGAAACTGGTATATGGCACCAAAGGAATTACTGCTTGTCCATCAGAGGTATGGCTATGAATCAGTCATATTGGGCACTGAAGGCTATACCACTGTACAAACTGTGTTCAGAGTCGTATCAAACCTCACAGCCTTTGCCTCTGTGGGTTTTAAGTTTGTGTCATACATGGGATTTTCAAATGAAGCTTGTCCATTACTGTTTTCATGTCCAGCATATCCATTGTACTGTACTTTTGGTCTTGTTCTGGGGAAAAAAAAACCCAGGAAATTATCATTAGGAACCCTTAAATAAACATTCTAATGTTTCCACTCCATCTACACAACAGCAAGTGTCCAGAATATCTTGCACTGCTAGTGATAGTAACCTTCAGGTAAGCGTCTGCAACTCCCATTATTCCAGATAGATCTTCCACAGCATGTCTGTCTAGCTCCATAAATACTTCCAACAATAAACACTACTAAATACCTTGTCCAAACACATGTAATCAGATTGATCAAATCCTGATATTCACATAAACGTTGACAATTCAGCATCAAATAATACTGAAAGTAACCAGTCTTTTATTTTTGATATTTTTCTCACCATGAAGGAGATATCAAAAGTTCAAGAATATATTAAGCCAATAATTAAATGAAAAATAAACCAGAATTGTGCAGAATTTCTGATATATCCGGTAAAGTGACATCCTATGGTATTATATTTTACTATTTTGTAAATAACTTAAATCTCTTAATATCTAGAAGTATCTAAAGAAATATAATAATTTATTGTTTTATACATGTAATTGTAGTAGGGCAAGAAAGGAAATAAAAGAGTGCAAAGTATAAATGCTTGGTGCTTAATAAACGTAAAACAATTTAGAATCTCATTATATAACTTCAGAAAAGGGGTCTTGAAAATCAAATTCTTCTTATAAAATTACTCTGTTTTGGATAGCAGATAGGGAAAGCTATCACTGAAAGATATCACTAATGGAAATTGACAATATGCAAATAGTTCTGTTACTCATAAATAGGTCTTTTCTGCATATTTTAATTTTATAACTACTAAAGCATCTTAGAAGTTAACTAGGAGCTTTCCTAAGTATAAGTAAGTAAATATATTTTAATTTTGCTCAGAAAGATGGAGATGCGGTCTTCATTCCTGAAGTAATCCCTGTCTGCCAGATAAAAGGTACAACTGTGTAAAAGAGATTTAACAACCTTGGTTCTAATTAGATGATTTTAGTCTGAGAAAGGCACAGCAGAAACATAAAATTTTTCAAATTTCGAAATTTCGAAGGTTTCAAAAACCTTCAAATTCTCTGTTATAGAGAACCTTTAGGGACATAACTACTATTGCATCATTTTGAAAATTTAATGTTGTTCTTCTGATCATTAATGTAATTTCAAGAAAGTCCCTTCAAAACTTATAGATTCTGTTCTTTCCATTGGAACATCCTGTCTTTTGAAAAGAATCAAGTTTGACCTAAAATTACTTTACATCACTAATCCACTTGTTAATTTTTTTATGGTAATATGACACTGATATCCCCTCTAGAAACTGTGGTTTAATGGAAGAAATTCATTGAAAATAGAAGAAAAGGAAGAATATTCTTTGAAATAATAAGTTATGAGGAACATCTCCTTTTTCAAGTATAATGCATTTAAATTAGGCAGAACTGCAATGCTGTACCAGCCATACCGATAAGAGAGGCATTACAGCTGCTTGTCTAAAGAATGAGTTTTATCTCTCTTAAATAAATACATAATTCTACTGCTCATGAAGGGCATTATAAATTTCATAGCATAAACTACAACATGTACCCCTATGTCACAAAATATTTTTTTTATGAGTTTGCCTCCTCTTTCTGAGCAATATTCCGTTTTCATTCCATCTCTTCTTCCGATCCAAATGCCTGAACAGGAACTGCAGAACAGGAGCTGTCTGAAAATGTAGACCTGTAGGCATCAGAAAGGCATCTTACAATAACACGTTTGAAGACATAGTTGACAGCTCTCCCTGAGCAGTTTTTGTCAACAAAAGGCTATACTGCATTTCAGGACATGGATCATTTTAACTGGAGTTCACAAGTTCAAGCCTCATGGCAATTTGCTTTTCCCAAATCATCTAATGCTGAGGTAGGCAGACAGTCTACTGCATCGTAGGGCAATGGTCTTCCGCGTCTATGAGATTTCTTGCGATAGCAAAATACTCTTGGTATCATGATTATAGAACAAAAGCATGTTCCTGTTAAATACTATTTTGCAGATAGTTCTCAGAATGAACAAATTTTCAGAAGGTACACAGATAATTAGGCTTTAAACCAGATTTCAGACAACATTGTTGGATTTATTCTATTTAGTGACATATAAAAGTTTCATATGACCTGAAGTGGTGCCAATAGTAACCACTAGCTGTCTCAGCACATACTGTAAGTAGTCTCATTATGGGCTGTTCCCTCATGGGACTTATGGATTTTTCAGCTTGTATAATTAATACTAATAAACTTTTTGAAAGAAGCTGCATAAATTAATTTAATAAAGCAATAAAATGAAAAAATAGAACATGTGACCTCAGATTTCAATCTGATTCAGCCTAACGAACCAAGAAGGTTGATAGGTCTTTGCTCCTTAACAGAGCAACTCACTTTTCAAAATGTACACCATTAAGAACTGCCCTGCACTGAACTCCTCCATGGGAATACCTAGAAATATTTGTCTTTCTAGAGCAAAGATATTCTTAAAAGCTTTTAGCATTGTGTTCTCTAGTTACCTATCAAAATCAAACCAAAAAGCTTATTAAGTTATTGAATAAATAACATTTACAATACCTGTGTTTGTAGAGGTAAAATGCAAACCCTGATAATATTAGAGCAAAGAATGGTACCAGGATGGCAGCTGCAACCGAACTGCTGTTTGTACCATAATAGTGATTTGAAAGGTCTGTGTCTGCACTTAAAGGACCTGAAATGAAACAAAAGGGGCAGAAATAAAATTTCCACATTATCTATAGGGAGAAATAAAATTCCCATGTTATCTATTTATTGGTGTTCTTTTTATTCAAGAGTTAAAGAAGATGGTGTCTTGATGAAATAATTCTATTTAAAAACTTGAAAGAAATAGCATGCAGCATCATAGTATAAATATTGTTAATACCACTTCATGATATAGCAATAAATATAAAAATTATTTGAAAATAGTATTCAGCAAGTAAAATAATTATGATCATGAGTCAATTTAAAAAGGCTAAGCCATATAACTTTCTGATAAACAAATTAACTCTGCAAAAGTACTGTATTACAGCAGTCTTAATATTCAGCTTGGAAACAACAAGCAATGCAAGCCCACAATAAGCATGAACAAGGAAGGGAAAACTGAGGTGACTGCAATAAAACACAGTGGTTCTGCTCAGCTCAGTAGCCCTCCCAAATCTGCACCTGTGTTCCTGGCCCTCTGGCAGCTGTGTTTACACTGGGGTAGATCTGAGTGCAGACAATGCAGATGCAGTGGCCTGCGGCATGGCCTCGCTGGGCTCCTGTTGTGCACAGGCAGATAACCTGGACTGTAAGGCATTTTGCAGAACACATTTTTTCATCAGGATAAAAAGACACATCGCTAAATTGCTTTAATAGTTGACCACCTTGGCAATTCAAATTGTGAGGGATGAAAGACAGTTTTATGATGAAAAATACAGAAAATTTTATAGAAAAAAATGGTTTTTGAGACCTAATGCCATGTGCTGGTTAGAACTCACAGCTCTTCAGAAAGCAATATCGATCCTATTCAAGGAAGAACAACTAGGACAGAAGGAATGTACAGAGAGGGTGGGACTTGGACAGACAGCTGTGTTTGCTACTCTGGGATATTATTGCTGTTGAGAGTGGAGAAGAAGAGGAGACACTGCTGTTTGCCTCTCAGAGATACTCCAAACCACCAGTACAGAGTGTTTCAAACACCACAACTCCCTCATTGATAGCAACAGCATCGATCAGTCTTTTTAGGACTCTACTGCAAACTAGTTATATAGTAGAGACATGGCCACTACGCTCAATTCACCAGTCTACTAAAACATCTAAATAAGTTCAAAAACTGAGAAAAGAAAAAACAGAGAAAAAAGCAACAAATCTCCTCTGATCCCAGGAAGTGTTCAAGGCCAGATTGGATGGGGCACTGACAACCCATCCCTGCCCACGGCAGGGGGTTTGGAAGTAGATGGTCTTTAAGGTCCCTTCCAACCCAAACCATTTTATGATTCTATGATTTTTTGCAGTTCAAGCTCAATGCAAAAGACAAATGAGATAAGTTTTTGTTCTGTGAGATATCTTTAAACCTTAGATATTTCAACTGGTAATATCATAATACATTTTGCATTTAACTTTAAAAAATGTATTAAGTTTTAGGAAGTAACTAAGTTGCCTTTAAAATGAAGTCAACCTCCCTAGAAATTTCAGTATTACCACACTTGATCACTTAAATTATGACTAAATATTGTACTACAATCTTTTTCACTGTCTTAATCTTCTGTCACGTTTTAGACTTCTCTATATATTTCTCTGCAGAACTGATGAAGGAAAACATTTTCAAATTAATAAACTTATTATTGTGGTATTTGGAATCACATTATGAGCTTTGTCACAGTACTCTGGAATATCTTAATATTGAACTGTTTTAGACTACAAAAATTTTATAAAAATCTTTGGGATTTAGTAATCCAGTATTTGTCCCAAAACTCAAACTGTGGAAATAACCTTGGCATAAATTTATATATTTGTACTGTATTGTACATGTACTGGACATTCTCCAACCAAACTAAATTAAAGACAGACAAACTAAGGTAGCTCCAACATTTAATAAAAGTTGCAGAAATATTAACTTAAATGTTTTTTATTGGTTAGAAGAAGTGACAAACTTAAAAAACAAACAAACAAACAAACACATGCAGTCATAACTTGCTTCATCCTTTACCACCAGAATCACACGCTGTTTTTCCAGTTATTTGGAGTAATTAATAAAAAATACAGTAATGATCAAATTCATTGAAGTCAACTTACATCAAAAAAAATCTGGAATTAATATTCAAACTCTTATATAAATTTTAAAACAGAAATATATGTGATTAATGAAGTCTTAACTTATATCCCAAAGCTATTATCATGCCACATAGGATAGATACATTTTTATGTACAAGTAGCAGAAAAATTATAAAATTCATAATAAAAAATTCTTGGTCTGAACTTTTTGGTACATTTAGTTAATTTAAAAAAATCTTGTGTAACTCAACATTTAAAACCAGGCACAAATTTAAACTTAAAGAATTTATTTTAAGTTATCTATGTTGGATAACTGATTCACATTTAACACTTTACTCAAAACTCCTAGTGGAGGTAATCGCATATTCTGTATCTCTACAGTTTTTGAAGTACCACACCTAAAGTAACAGAACTTGACATTTCTGACTGAAG
Source organism: Struthidea cinerea (assembly GCA_013397865.1). Lineage (NCBI taxonomy): Eukaryota > Metazoa > Chordata > Aves > Passeriformes > Corcoracidae > Struthidea > Struthidea cinerea. The sequence continues at coordinate 676,939 of VZTI01005613.1, read as the reverse complement.
TTTACAACCTTTAACTGGAGAAGTGTTGACCAGCTTCAGACTGTGCATTGCATATGCTTTTCATCAGGAAAAGAAACTTCACTGTAGTTTTGCATAACCTGAATTTTAGTCATGTATGAGACTTCAACATGGTCTGGTCTGCTTAGTATAATAATTTTCAGAGCTGTTTGTGATTATCCTGATGTGAACTTTCTCATTCTTCTGACAGCAATATCATGGTAAGAAATGGGAAAGCATATTGTATGGACCAAATTAAGGTAGTGATTGCTACCACAGCTAAAAACAGAAAAGTGGAAATACCTAAATACACACACACAAGGTATGCCAAAGATAATTTGGTTTACTTTTCATTAAAACAGCCATACTTCGTCACTGGGGAACATGTTATTTAATAGAGGGATGTTCAGTAAGATTATAAATGTTTTTGGTTTTCTTTTAACATTTCACATAATAAAAGGGCTTTAGCCTCCTAAAACAACAGCAGTCAGGTGAATTCAAATTTTCATAACACACAGTGAATTCATTCATGTACAAGCTGTGTACTTCTATTCTTGATTGATAAGTACTGTCATTTATACCTAATAGAAAATAATGCTTTTTTAAAGAAAATACTGTGCAACCTGATCTCATGGTGGCAACCCTGCCTCTCTGACCCAAGTCATTCCATAATTCTGTGATTAAGAACATTTTCTTATCATTGTTTGGATCTATCATATGCACTTCTCCTTTGACTCCTAGCTCGGGATTTCAGTTGACTGGTGTCAGTACAGCATGGCTCAGTTTTACTAAGAGAAATGCTGTTCAAGTCAGAGAAGTGTGACAGCAACAGCCATGCAAGATTAAGAAAAGTAGAATTACACACCTAAGAGTAATTTCTGAGACAAGGATGGTTAGCAGGTCAAGGATTTAAGAGAAAAAAATACCAACACAGAAAGCAAATCAGCAGCTTCCAAGGAACAACATAGGCTGGAACTTCTTCATCTGACTGAACCTGCTGGATAGCAAAGACTCTTTGGATAGGTGCCTCATTGGGTGTAGACGTGTGTTACCATACAGTTTCATAGCTCATTACTCTAGCTATCGGTTTGTGCTTTAGCTAACACACAACAGCTCTGTACTCTGGAGCTTTCAGTGCTCTGTTTAGATGTAGGGTTTCCTCGTGAATGATGGAAGTTGTGTGAAACAATCTGGAGAGGAAGGATGATTCATAGAGTGAAAGTTAAAATTCACGTCTCATGATATTCAACACTTTCAAGAGTTGATTAATTTCAAATAATGGATGTTATTCCACAGCCATTGATCTAATATAACACAGATGCAAATTAATTATGCATATTTCATTTTTTTGTTAATATATGTTATATCAATCTAGACAATCAAAAAAGTACTTTGAGGAAAAAAAAGGAAAGAGAGGTGAGTCATTGTATTTCTCCAGAGAAAATAAGTATGGGAAAATAATAATTTTGTGAAGAAGGTTTCTCTTCTCACAAAGCCACCTTTTCATACAATTTTAAAAGAAGTGTCCAGACTGAGATGAACAAGATTTTAGAATAAATATCTTCTAGAAGTTTAGTGTTGAGGCATAGGCACTCAGCAGTTGCAGAAACTGAACCAAGCCACAGACTTGCAGCCTTTAGAGACCAAGTTGCTATAACCTAACAGACTCAGTATACTCAGTTGTTTGAGCACCGTTTTAATAATGAAAACATTGTGGGTTTGATTGCTGTATGAGTCATTCACTTAAGAGTTAGTCTTGATTATCCTTGTGGGTCCATTCCAACTCAGAATATTCTGTGATACCCACTGAGACCAGTCTTTTTCTAGCATTGTGTGACAGAAAATTATTAATCTCATACATTGGTCTTTCCCACTTAACCAAGTAGTTCTCCACAAATGCTGTCTTTGAAGTATCCTTGCAGGTGAAGAATTTCATATTGCTTTATGTATGCACTACTTTATATATACTTTTGGCTTACTGTAAAGGTAGCAAATTAACTTAAAACCCAGAAATATTTAAAGTCTTCAGAGAGAGGATATATGAGATCATCATCTCAGCAGAATATTCATGAACAGAATAGATTTAACAAATAAAGCAAGTTACCCTTGAATATAATATTATGACCTGTATTGGAGGGAAATTTGCTATTCCCTTTTACATGTTGATTCTTCAATAGAGAATAAGCAATTTACAGAAAATCAGTGTCTATTTAACAATCCTGTAAAAGAGATGGTATCTACATTTGTAGCAAGTTCTCTACCAAGATGTCAAAGCTGAAGATGAGAAGCCTTCAGTCCAGAAATGCAGGTGTAATTTGGACACTCCAGCTCCTTACTAGCCTTGGAAATATAGAAACTGAGCTCTTATATTACAGCTCTAAAGGGTGACATGGACAATGTTTTCCACTACTGCAGAATACATCCACTGGAAAACTCTGTTTAACTTTCTGCTTACTCTTCATTTACCCCCATGAGTTATCAATGGGGGTAAATGAATCAAACTTTTATTTTAGGTAGCTGGCAAACCATGGATATATTTTTTGACCTTGCTTAAGAAAATAGCAAATACAAATACACACAGACACCCCAAACAAAAACAACAAACCACATTCTTACTGTTTCAAGACACCAAAGGCTGCTTAACAGACAGATGTTTGAACAAATGTCAATGCTCTACTTTTATAGTGTGATAGCTAAAATCAGAAAGCAAAAGCAGCTTAGATATTACAGTAGTAAAGATTACATGAAAGAAGAGACAGACAAATAATCTGTCCCACACAAGAGTTTACTCTGAAGGCTGAACTTGTGTTCAGCTTCAATAATTGGCAGTTCTTAGGCTGGGACTCTGAAGAGATGGGTTTCTGCCACTTGTCACTAAACATGCTTCGCAATTTGAGAGATGGCCAAGAAGAGCAAATCCACAGCATAGCTGCTACTACAGTAGTTAATAGAGCAAAGATTTGACAGAACTCTAAAGAGCACTGGTTACAGCACCAGTGAAGCTAATGGAACCAAGGCAATTTATAAAATGTACAAACAGTCTGCCATAGAGATACTGGTTAGGCTGTCTCCTCTTCCTAGACCAGACTTTTCTGTATATATATCATGCTTTGACCACTTTGCAGTAGTCTCAGGATCAGGAAATGCAGATGCCTACACTTGGTATTTGCCAAAATATTTTATGAGTGAATATTTAATAAGTAAATGCTTTGTTAGCTTCTGTGATAAAACTACTTTATGAGTAAAATAACTACTGCTTTATAAATAAAATAACTAGCTGCTTTACACCAGCGGCTAGAGCACTTGAGCCCACAGCTGTAATACATACATCAGACACTCATTTCATATTTTTGACAGTGAAGTAAAATTCTGTCCAAATACACATATATTCCGAAAACATCCACCAGCAACAGGCACTCTCCAAATGACACTGTCAAAATTAGGGTTGATTCTGTCCTTTTAATGTCTTATATGATTCTGACCACAATTTATACATTTAAGCAGGAAATGTGTTTGCATTGCATGACAGCCCTGGTACTTTCAAAAAGAAAAGCAAGTGCTTGCAATGGTATTCCCTTTAAGAGCACCCTGTACTTATTAGGTTGCTATACTGGAAAACCTGTGATAGTACCATGTTAAGCAGAGTTAAATTAGGATTTGAACTGTATATTTCAAATACACATATTTGGTTATGTTTTATAATAGGAGTAGTGTGAAATAAACATGCCTACTTCAGCTAGATAGCTGAGTGATTTGTTGAATTCATTCTTGCAAAACCCCAAAAGATGATACATATTAAAGATCTATGAAAGCATGTACCTTGTCTTTGGAGCATAAATTTTCCAAAGTCTTTTCCATGTATATCACCCTGATAGGTAAAAACTCCTCTTTCAAGCCCTGAGGATACCTAGAATATGTTGAAACAGAAAAAAAAAATTCTGAAATTAATAAATAACAATGTTTAGCCATTTGTTTTTCTGACTTAGAATAGATATTATGGAGCCCAGATTTTCACTTTTAGTCTTTAAAATATTAGTGAATTTTCTATGCTTATACAATATTTATTATTTTAAATAATTTATTTTATTTATTTGCAACAGTATTAAAACGAGTTTCAAAATAACACATGGAATGATTTAAAAATATCTAATGTATATTGCTGGGTTTTGAAATTCTTGAAATGCCATACTCATAATTGAATTAGCATGCAGATATAGAGCCTGCTGAATTGTCAGATTTAAAATTATTTTCCACAGAAAGTATCATGAGGTAGAAAGAAGAAATCCAAAAAGTAAAACAACACTGTTTTTCTTCAAGGTTAGATGTGCTTTTATTACAGTGAACTACTTACCAATCCAAAAATGCACAATATTTCTAAAGGTAAAATTCCCACTCCCATCTAAGGAAACAAGGCAAAAATATGCTGATTCACTCCCCCTTCTCTTTCATAAACTAAAAATTCTGATCAGAGTACAGCAGATAGAAGTTTGTATACATATTTTTGAAAAAAAAGGTAATCCAATCTCTACAGTGACATTCAGAGTGCTGGATTACATATTTGTAATACAAAAAACATGGGCACAGTTACATAAGATAATCACAAATTACTTCAGAATTTAATCTCAGCAATCTTTATCCATGGCAACCTGGGTACTTACATAACCATCTAGTGCCCAGTTGTCGTTTTCAAACTTGCTTACAAAAATGTCACTGGGTCCTTTAATTTGAAAAGCTTTCAAGAGCAAATGGGCTTCTTCCTTCTTGTAAACACCTATTAAAATAAAGGAGGCAAGACATGCCTGTTAAACAAATTTTCAACCAGTTTGTTTAAGTATTCCTTCAAATCTAAGTATGTTGCTTTAGAACTAAGCTATACTATTGCTTTAGAATAGAAAATGTTCTGTAATAAAAGAATTTCATAACATGGAAAACCTCAAGATTTAAAGTACTGTAATGGCTGGATCTTATTTAACTCATCCTTTGACTCGTCATATTTGATAAGATGCAAAGATAGGTTTGTACTGTTTAATTTTATAAATAACAGGGCACAAATAGTTGTCTTTTCATACAGTATTTCAGTAATTCTGAATACAGATAGAAGTCCTTACCTGGAATTTCCTTGACTTGGAAAAAAATGGATTTTACTGACATCACAACAGTATATTGCTACAGTAGATATCAGTAGTGCAATGAAAGAAAATTCCTATTTGGCAGCCAACTACTGCAGTTCTCTCTGAACTCTTGACCTTAAAAGATAGTGATAGCTGATAATGTTCTTTTCAATATAACTGTGATGAGAGGCTAAATCTGAACTTCACAGTTAGATTTGCATAAAGGAATGCATGATGTTGCTTATAAGGTATGCATAATTTACGAAGTTATTTAATTATCTGTGCCTATTTTATGCTACGCCATTATTAATACCACATTGTTTTAAGGTAGATATTAATCACTATTGATTAATTGAGCATTTCAATGATACAATTATTAATATGCCTGTATAGATTTTATCTGCTGCTTCAGTATTTCCTGTGAGTTCAAAACACCAACGCTATCCAACCGTCTGAGATTAATAAACCCTACCTCAATACCTAATTGAAATGTAGTAGCTTAAATAGGTGGGTGACTGCATATGAAGTGAGAGAAGCCTGTGCAGACCATTATGTTAAAACCTTTCCTTTGGCAAAAGAAAATTATTTTTAGTGAAAATACAAAGTTTTTATTTCATTTTCCATTTGGATGAAAATGCATCAAAACTGAACAGATTAAAAAAAATATATACAAGAACAGCTTCTTTAACACCAAATTCTGAACCTACCTGATAGTTTGAGTTGTATGTTGGATGCCTCAATGAATGTAGCATTCACTTTGCTGCTTGTAGTATTGAACCAATCAACAGTGAGAGTAGCAGGCTGTCTTTTTCCTAAATATTCATAAAACCCTTTCCACAGTGAATTTATAAAAAATACATCTGAAGGAACTAAATAAAGGTGGGGGAAAGAAAGAAACAAAGGAAGAAGTAAACTACAATGAAGTAACAGTCTTTCTAGTCATACTTATGTTCTTCATTTTTTTTTTAGACAATCAATCCACAGTTCTAAGGAGGTATTATAATAAAAATTTTAACAATAAAGATAACATATCTAATGGCCTTTCCACACAATTGCCTATGATATACTACAGCTGTCCATCAGAGTACATATTCTCAAACAACCTCACACTTTATAGCTTGTGTGATTCAGTGAATGTCCTCAAGACTATGAAAAATAATAGACTCTTCCCCTAAAGCCCTGTACCTTTAAGGTATGAGGAAAAGAAAGGACAATAATATTCTGAAACCAGAGATTCATGGAAGAAAACACTGTCTTAGGCCATCCCTTTTGTTTCATGAATTTCATGAAGCAGCACTGTGTGTGATTTTCAACTGAATATCAACTGAATATTCAACTGAATTGATTGAATTTCTGGTACAGTAATATCAGTAATTTTTTAGACTTCAAAGGTTTTTTCCATACAATATTATTGCACCTATGAACAGTGAAGTTGTCAAAGAATGAAGCTTTTTTTAAATTTAAAATAAAGGTCCATTTCTCAGTGACTGCAGTTTGAACTGTCTGAAGTATAAATCCTACAAAATGAAGCATGAATTATTGGAAGTATATGTATTTGGATTATTTATTTGATGTTATTGGTATCTTTCCTCTACACAGAAAAAATAAATTATTTAGGTGTTAAATGCTGTATTTGAAATTGTTTAACCATTTACTTAATATCTTGACAAAATGAGCAAAATACCTAGCAAGTATTAAAATTCACCCTTACTATCCATGACCACTACAAATGATACTTTCTCAATAGTTAAAGATTGACATTAGAAGTTTCACATTCTTCTAATTAAGATCTTAAATTAAATAATTGGATTTTTTTGCATTTTGTCAAACTCTGAGCACATATAAAGGCAGCCATCTTTACTGCAGAAAACTTATCAGTGCAGGTATTCTCTGTATCCATTTAAAATAAACTCCATGGATACTTCCTCCTCTACCTAATCACTTATTGCAAAAATGAATCAAAAAGAAACCCAGGGCAATAATACCTGACATGCAATACATCTGAAAATTGGAGGGCTGATTAGCTGTCGACTAAAGGATAAATAACTTCTTCCATGTCTTTTGCCTTCAAGTTGGGCAAAATTCACAAGCAAATGTTCAAGCTCAGTGTGGAATGATTTGAAAACATCATTAGTATGTTATTGGTTCTATCACTGGATTCCAAATGAGCAGAGACCTATTAAATGGCTTTGAGTGTAACAGCTTTGAATAACTGGAAGTGTTCCATTTCCAAAGTAAAAGTCAGTGGGGCTTTATACAAGGTTACCTCAACTTACTACCAAAAATCTGATGCATTACATTTCAATTGGTATGTCACAGTCCTTAGAATTTTTATAATTTCTGCAAATACATGGATTCTGCAAAGGTCTTTCAGACTCTTTTTCCTATGCATTTCTCATTTTTTGCTACAATAGTGACATAGCTAAATTTGAAACTTGGTATTTAAAAAAGAAATATTACAATTATTTTTATTTGTCTATGTTTTTAATCAAAACTGTGTGTCAGAAATGTTCTCATTAAGGTGAACATCTAGTATTAGTGGTATGAACCACAGAGGTACTATGCAAGACTTTTATAAAGGACTCCACACTTTCACCACATTCAGCATCTTCAGTACACTTCTAACCACTCTATCAATAATAGCTGTTAGGCTTTGCAAAATAGAACCACTGACTCAGTATTTGCAGAATTTGCACTTGCTGCAAATGAACAGAATCAGTAGGGGGAAAAATTTTATTACTGCTTCCCCAGTCATGTTTTTTTTTAAACGTTAAAACACAAGTGCTGCAGTCCCCAGGGATGCTGCTTTGACGAGGTTCTGAGATGATTGTGCTGAACACTTACAAGGTCTCTGCCTTTCCCACCCACTGTGGGCAAATGCAAAATGAGAAAAATGAACTGGCTATTAGTATTCCAATACTGCACCGATGGTACTGATTGTTCTCAGAACATGACAATTGGGAAAATCCACGGCTACTCATTAAAACAGCTTCCTAACTATTTTTGTGAAGACTATACAAAGCAGTGAGAACCATGGAAACCAAATATGGTAATATAGTTCTTAATTCTCACATGGATATTTTAAGAATTCTTTAGTTGCAACTTATACTCAATCATGTAAAAATGTTTACTATTGCTTATGAAGACATTAACTCTGGCAAAAAAAAGAAATAAACAATAAATAAAACTTGCATTAGCTGTCTAAAGGTGAAAAATCAGAATATGAATCTATTCTGTTACAGAAACTGTAGTTTACCAATATTAGCTTAATTCTGTTCAAAATACAGATAGCAGCATATCAAATTGTATCAAAAGTCGAGTTAACAACATAAAGAAAGCATTTCAAAATATATAATGTTCTATACCGAAGAGAATTAACAATTTTAAAACACATAATAGTAGTGCAGAGTTGTTTTTTGAAAACCACTTAAAACTTTTTCTCCCTAATTACTGTCAGTTGTTACAGTTTCACTTTTCTGTTTACTATTATTGGCACTTTCATTCACAGCATTTAATTTTTTTTAATAGCTTTTAAGTAGTATTTACCTAAACTAGTTATAAGGGACATGATATTGTGTGAATTGATACTGACACTCTGCATAGTGAATATATTTGGAGCCTAGGTCTACATTTTAATTTGGCATTGAAACTTCAAAACCTGTGTGGTAGCAGATTAATGCATACCTTAGGTGTTTGGTGAGGTGAAGCCTCCAATAAATGAAGACCGTATATTCATTATAATGAATGAACACTATATCCTGCTTTATTGTGAGTCTGTAGAAGTAATGCATTTCAGATGAACTCATTTATGGATTCACCTGACACTCTTGCTAATAAACTCTCCAGGAAGGTTAATTATTAGCAGAAATACCTTTTTATCCCATCTACTCTACAGAGTCCTTCTGTGAATTGACATGAGTGTGAACCATTAATCTTATTTTCCCTGCAGCTTTGCTAAAAATCAAAATATAGAATTGCAAGCTCATTTATTTGTTGACAACTCTTCTCATTGTTAAATAATTCAATAAAAAAAAAATTAGGACTTTCATTTTCTGAATGAGGATTTCTCAGACGCATTTGTCTATTTTGTCACTGGCAGGAGGAATAGGCTAACTGCATACATATTCATGAGGTGGCATAGAAAAGTAGCAGTAATATTTGCCTGCCTTGCCACCTGCAGGCAGTCCACACTGTTTTGGACACCCTATCTTAGAGTACATGGAGAGTTTCTGAGAAATGATGGCCAAGAATATTTCCAAAACTGTTTTTGGGGTGGCTTTTTTATACTTCTTACAACATTTGCAATGTTAAGGGCAGAACTTTGACGGAACCTAATCCCTGCAATTATAGTATATGCTCATTATAAGGCTCTCCATTATAGCAATCTCTCTGATATAAAACTACATCAAATCTGAGGTTTCTGTATATGCGCTTCTTTTGTTTCTTTGAGAAGGGATTTTGTGCAATTCAAAAAATTGGCACTATAGAATTTTTTTAAAAGTTTTTTGTGAAAGAATTGCATAGAATAGAATTCACACATCACTTCTTATTACAAAAGACCTCAACATTTATATTCCTTGGAAATTAGTAACAAATACTTCACTAAAATATTGGAAATAGTTTTATTACCCATAACAACCTTGGGTGTAAATCAATTTAATTTATTTAGATCTAAAGCTCTTCTTGTATACAAACCTGGAGTTTTAGTTATTGTTTCATTAACTTCTCTCACTCCTTTACCTACAAGTAAAAAGACAAATTATCATTTTCATGAACATAGTTGTGTAGTTTTTGTATGTTTTTTTTTTTAAATAGAATGTTAAAACAATACCTGTTGGATGCAATCATCTCGTATCCAATGGAGCCATTTTTAAAACATAAATAACTTGTCTTGAATACTTTACATGTTTAAACCGATCCACTTGCACAAAAATATCAGAAAATAATTTAGGTAAGCAACATATTTACTGTGGAAAGTTGTCTGGCTAGCTAAGTATCTCATACATTTAGGGCTAAAATTTTTATATCAGTCCCAGTGCTATAAAAGAGAGCCTTATAGAGGGGACAAATATTATATCTAATTATGAATGATAGTATATTAAATATAGCAACAATTGTGTTAAGAAAGACTGATGTATTTATGACACAAACCAGCAAGAGCCAGATAGCTTGGTTCATATAACAGGATCAGATGTCACGGGAAAAGATCACAATTTGCGAATTACAAAGGTGTAATTTGCTATATTTCTGGTGCATTCAGCAAAGTTGTGTCCATTGATCCAGATCAAGTTCTGGACTCATAATTTGGCACATTAGAAAGGATAGTATCCCATCGGAAGATCTGGTCTTTAGGAGCAGAAATTCATTAATTACACTGATCAAGAAAGTACAAAAAATGTAGGACAGTCAATGAGAAGTACATCTAAAGATTGTAACACAATTTAAAAAATTCCCTTCTTATAGAACTCTGTACTGTATTTTATCTTCAATAAATAAAACAAAAAAACCCCAAACAAATCATTAATTATACAATATCTATGAAAAATCATCCTTTAGGGACACAGAATAAAGATAAATTCTGATATGTAGCTCATATGACAATGCTGAATCAAAGAAGTCTGCCCTTACATTAAACAAAAATAAATATTGCTCAAACATCAAAACTATTCAGCATACTTTGATATATTAGAATTAAAAATCATACTGCAAACAACTTTCCCATGGCATCTGACTATTTTTCTTCTATTCATATTCTAAATATAATTTGATTTTATTTTTCTGAATTGAGAACTAATAGCCTTGTTGATTCCCATGTGAAATGCAAATTCAGACCTTATATCTATATACTTAAATCTACCCTAGAAAACTATATGTAAGTTAGATTGATATAAGATTGGAATCTAGTGCAAAGATTTTTTTTCTTACTTTATTGGTCATTTTTATTTTATAAGATTTCCTTAGACTAAAAGCATACCTGCATGAATCTAAAGGCTAGGATATTAAATAACTCTTTTTGTTCTTATGGAAAATCATACATTAAGCACTGAATGCATTGCAATACTATTTAAAACTGTGACATAAAGATAAATTTAGTACTTTATATTGTTGAGGTTTTGTTGGCTGTTGTTAGGAATAAATGAGTTGGTGTGCCTGTGCATTTACGCACACATAGCCCCTTGTCTTCCTCCATGATTTCTAGATGATATGCTCACTTTGATTTCTTCACTGTTTCTTTCATACAGTAAAAGCTGTTGTGTCACGGGTGTCATTAAATAGTAAGTGGAAAAATTAATCCTATTAAATAAAATAAAAATGTCAAAGAGAATTAATTCAAACCAAGTAGGATCCAACAAATCACTTGAATAATGACTTACTTTTACAAATAGGTGATTTTCCTGTCCATTTCATATCTGGTTTACATGTCCGATGCTCTGATCCACCAGCAAGAAAAAATCCTGGCTGACAGGTATATACCAAAGTATACCCTAAAGTAGGAAGATCTATTGCTTTCACATCTACGTGTGCCGGTGTCTCTGGCTGCCTGCAAGCATGAGCTGCAAAGGGGTTTTTACAGTTAGAAGTCATGGTGGTAAGCAATTCCCATAGGATTAGAGTAGGCAATTTGAAATAAATGCATGACAACTTTGGATGGCTTTTAGCAATGTCAAGTAGCTATTACTTGTAAAAGTAACACTCAGAGTGTATAGTTATATTATTGTGGGATGGAAATGATACTATCACATATTTTTCAAGAATACACCATAATGAAATCGTGATAGCAATCAGAAAACAGCTAAAATGAGGGGAAGCACATGCCATTGTACATGGTGCAATGACTGGTCCTGTGACTTATTTTACTGTCACAGCTTCAACTTCATCACTTCCACTCTGTGTTCTGAAAATTAGAGTGTTTACTGTGATAAATAAATGCATTTCAATTGAAATAAAGGTTCCACAAGAATGTTTTGTCATAGAACATTGACTATAACAGATGTGGTTACTCAGTATGCTTCTTTCTCTGTGCCACATGGTGTTCATTTATAACAACCCAAAGATAATTTAAAACAGGATAAGAATCTAAGGTCATTGTAATGAATTACTTCTAGTTTAGGTCAGTGTATTATAATGTTATTTGATGTCCTCCAACTCAAACAGAGCTGTAAGTATACTAATAATTTGCTTAACCATGCATAGCCTAGAAAAGATGGGTTTTGCTGAGTTCTAGTTTATGATTCACAAAATACTAGGCAACTAAATAGTCCCATGCATATTTCAAGTCACTTCCCATTGTTTATTAATGCAATACACACACACAAAAAAATCCTAGCTTAATAAAAGTAGCTAATGCAGTAGGTTAACTAGGACAGATTTTTTTGAGTAGAACTGATAGAATTATTGTGAACTTCATTAAAAAAAAATCTGAAAAATCTTCCTTCAAATGAATATCCCAAATACATCTTTAGTCTTCAAATAGGAAACAACAAAAAACCCCATTTAAAAATCTGTTTAAAATAAAGCTTCCCAACTTTATAGCAAAGAATTTGTTATGAATTCTCACATGTATCACTTTGTAACTCTTAAAATTGCACAGTGTTCTAAGTTGTTAGAATAGAAACCAGACTTACGAATGCATTCAGATTGTATGCCGCTCCAAGTTAAGTTAGCAAGACAAGAACGGGTGGTAGATCCCTGAATATGATAACCTTTTCTGCATCTGAAATAGACTGTGCTCCCAACCTAAAGATCAAACCAGAATGTTAGACAGAAGTATCCGTCATGTATAGTCAGATATCAAGACAGTGATAAGTTAATATAGATTTTTTCAAAAATAAAAATGTCTGCTTTTTACAGTATCTACAGTTAATTTTTTTTTTTTTTTATGTGATGAAATGGTTGACTAATTGATTCTTTTGTAACCTTATTTAAAAGCAATATGTGGAAAAATATTGACAAGGCTGTTAACATGGAAAAGAATGCTATTCATACCCTTTAGCTGATTAGTTTGTCAGGGTGAGAGAAGCAAACTAAATGCCTGAGGTGCCTCTCTTTCCTGTATATCATTGCATATATTTTGATATAACTTGACCATAAAGCATTTCAAAGGTTTTTCATTGTGTGATTTGACTAAAAATGGGGTTTTCTAGAGGGAAAAAAAAAAAAAAAACTATGATGAACTGTTTCATCTACAAATAAATTCACTAGAGAAAACTCAGGTGACAACTTCTTACACTGCATTTGTTTCAATTTGAATTTGAGATGTCCAACTAGCAGCATGAAGTCATGGAAAGCCTTCCTATGGTCAACTATGATATGGTCTTCTGCAGAAGAAAAGGTAAAATAACTGAAAAAATGCTCTTTAGATTTCCAGTGGGAATAGATACACATGAAAACTACATACAAAACTGCAGGTGAAAAAGAATTTTCTTAAGAGATGAGAGAGAAATTGTGTGGAGAGTTCTTGTAAAATGAACTTATTGATGGTATTGACAAAAGTAACCAGAATGTAACTCCAGGCCAAGATGTTTAATGATATGGGATTAATTGGCTAATTGCTTTTGTTTTGGATAAAAAATCTTGGCAATAATAAATAAATAAATAAATAAGACAAAATTGACATTATTGGAAATTATATTATTTGAATAAAGCAACATATCACACAGACAAATTGTGTAAGTTGTGAATGAGTAGTGATCAAAGTGTATTAGTAAGAGCTTGCAGTTATAGAAAGGCAGATAGCTCTGCACTGCAATTGTTACAGAAGGACTTCAATGGAATTACAAATTAGTATAATCAAAAGTTGCTACCTGTTATCTGTATGCTCAATTACATAAAACTTGCTTATCATGACAGATGTTTAGCAAATGCTAAACCATTTCTCCTGGAAGTAGCTTGGGAAAATCACTTGTGTTTTTTAAAGGTCATATTATTAATATGGCTTTGTAGACTTATGTATTTCTAACTATTTTTTAAACATATTATTCTCTCTATCCTGCCAAGGACACACAGCATGTCCTTAGTAGGGTGTGTGGCTAGTCTTGAGTCTAAGTCATCTTACTTGTGCCAATTCTCATATCTGTCAGTAATAATGAGATGCAAATCTTTTCTCAGTGCTTCAAAAGACCAAGTAAAAAGTAACATAGGTTCAAGGCAGTTAAAGAGTTGTACTGGTAAAAGTTAAAACAAAAGCAGTACACTCTTTGTATAATACTTGGATGAAAAACGTTGGGGGCATTCATAAGTCACAGCATAGTGAAGCACAAAAGGTGCAGAATGAATGGGGCAAGACAGGATGCTGGTAGACAGGGGAAAACCCTTCAAAGATCTGCTGCCTGTCATCACACTGTTCTATAATGAGGAAAGACTGCTAAAAAGTGTTTTTTAGAAGCTTGTCTATGTCATAAAAACAGGAGGCCCACTAATAATAAATGGAAAAAACCCAAAACAATCTAGTTCCATCGCCATTAGAGAGAAGTCTCCATGTTGTGGTACCAGATAGCGTTCTGAGAGTGAAAGCACATACTGGAGTAAGACTTAATGCGGAACAGATGAAGACTTACTATGGCCTCTAGGGGTCAATGGGAAGAGAAGATCAGTCTACATAAACATGAAAAACAGACAGTAGAACACTTAATTGGCCAGTACAATTCTGTTATTAAAGACAATTTGTGAGGCAGATAAAATGGGGAGAAAAGAGAAAAGAAACCCCCAACAAAATTAGGTGCAAAGATTAGAGCTGCTTTTGAAGAGAAAATGGTGACAGGTACAGGATCAAGATGAGATATCAGAAAGGCAGCTGCACCTGTTACTAGAAGCAGAACGACCTTGGGTAAGGCCACAAGATGTGGCTCAGGGAGAAGTGCCTTGGTATCTGTGAGCCAGGCAGGAGCAGAAAGTGAAGAAAAGAGCTGACAGCTGCAGCACCAAAAGACAGAAAAATTGCAGGAGAGGGAGGGTACCAATAACCAGAGGAACTTAAAGAAAGGACTTTTTTGAAAACAGTTCTACTAACTTGGTCGCAATGGGCACACTGGCCTAGGCTCAGAAATAAGCAGCAAACACAAACAGAACTTATTTTAAATTCCAGTCACACATATCTATACCTGAAAAATGTGTCCACACAAAGTTTATCAATCTATAGAATGACTGTGAATTGGTCATTGTTGCATCTACCTTTATTTCCTCAGTCACTTTTCTGCCTGTCACTCATTAAACTAACAACCTGTGAGGAATTTGGAAATTATAGAAAGGACATTCATCACAGAGGACCTGGACACAACACAGAATAATTTTACCTTCTCTGACTGAATAAAATATAACATGAATTTCTAATTTAGTAAAGCCACTTGCTGACTTTTTTGCCAAGGACTATGTGGCCTTTGGATCACACAGGTCTTCAGTAGTTAGGTATTTACTGACTATTCATCAATGTATGAAAGAATTATGATCATAAAGCAAGGTAATTATATCATGTCATATCACATTAAGTAATCAATTTATAAACAGCCCTCCCTACTGAAGTCTCCTAAAGGACTGAACACATGATCTATTGCAGGGTTAGAAGTTCTTTCTTTAAGCTGAATGTCTTTAAAAAAGTTTGGAATGAAGAATGAGTTTTTATTAAAAATGGGGTGGAAATTTCTCAAGGTTTGTATCAGACATTTAAGACTACAGATAACGTTTCTCATTAAATTTCTCACGTTATTATTAAATGAATTTTAATTTTAGAAAGATAATAAATAATAATTTAAAAATTACCTCATAACCTCTGGAACTATTTTGTATTCCAAAATGGGGAGTACCTGGGTCTGTACATGTATTGTGAGCTGGATCTAATGCAAAATGTGAAACACAACACATATTATTATGGTATGGAAAGAATACTCTAAAACTGTTTGCAAAGATTAAATAATTTCATCAATGCCTAGTGTTGACAAGAATTCAATTTTTAATGGAATGTGTGTTTTTCTATATATTGCACTAGTATTTCCAACTGAATTACCAAGTATATCATAGTAATTTGTTTCAGTACATTGTTATTATTTTAAAATATTTTTGCAGGTATTTCTGGTAGTGCAGACTTTACCGTTAGGATTGCATTAATTTTCAGCAATCTTATCCTTTTAAATCTCTTTGAATCCATAGAATATTTCACTATTCTCAATGCAGTTGGAATATATAGAGAAATCTTTCTAAATCTTTATCTTTTCTTCATTTCAAATGCACAGCTTAATGATTAAGTATTTCTTAAAAAAATACCCCCAAATTAAAAAAAGAAAACCAACCAAACCCCCTCAAATGAAAAAAAAAACCACCCACAAACCACAAAACCCAAATCCACAATCAGCCTGCTTTCTTATAGCAAGTAAAATACCTTTTATTTTTGTATAGGTTTTTTTTTCTGTGCCACCAAGAAAACAAATTTCTAATGGGGTGCTACCTCAGTTGTTGCTGGAGAATGAAATTCCGTCCATGAAAAAGCACATACCAACAGACTAAAACTAATTGATGTTCAGTTTCATGAGAGTAATTCAAAGTAGACTGAACTTATGTTTTCACTCAGCAATGCCCATATTCTGATGGTGGCTTTGGGGTTGCCCAGTCATATCCACCAGTTAGACAGCACAGAACTTGATCCAGTGGATTTTTCTGTAGTATGTGATTCTCTCGTGACAACCGAGTCTGCTTTGTGCTGTCACTGAATTATGAAGAACACATCTTGCGACTATATTTCATCTGTAACAATTTTTAGTTTTCTGCAGAGCAAAAATTGAACTTATCATTTACAATAATGTGATATTTTATTTCATTCTTGGCCAACTCCCATTTTCAATATTGACCATCAGTAGAGCATAAAAATTCAACTGAACTGATATTTACCACAGGCTTCAAAAGTTAGGTGGATGTTGACCTAACGTGTAAGAATAAAAAGCAAACATGCTTCCAACATCATGCTGCTTGAACAGCTCAAGAACTTCTTAAAAATTATCAACAACTGGAATGCTATTTCTAATAATAGACATATGTAGCTGAATTGATTTTTTAAAATAGGTCTCATCTGAAGAACCCAAAGCAAGACTTCTCAAAGTATTCTAAGGAAATCATTGCTATCCAAAAATAGAAAAGCTTGCACTATATGGTATTTTTAAATGTAGTTCTAGGTATTGTTCACTGCTCTTAACTTTCAAATTGCTTAAAATTATATCTGTAACTATGTTAGATGATCTAATACTTTCCTTTAACAATAACATAAAAACTATGACGTAAAAGAAAAAATAGTATCTTTGATGCACTATTTTCCCTGTGCTTCTATATTTTACTATATAAAATATCAACAGAAATATTACTATTACATTTGCAAATTTGATTCTTTGCAGCAGACCTGACATTTAGCTTTTTTAAGCCTTCTTGCCTCTGTAGCCAAATATAGGTGTAAGATGATTGCCCAGTTTGCAAAAACTCCAGACAGAAGTTTTGAATTCATATAAAACAATTCTGTTGACTGTTATGTCTTCATTTAAAAATACAGACTGCTTTCAATAGTCATGATTACAACCTCTTCCCAGAGTGCCCGCCTCTTTCACACAACCAATATCTCAGCCACAACAAAAGATATAAATGGCCTACAGTCTACATCAGAATATTTTTGTTTACAAATATCAAAGAGAATTTTTTTATTATAAAACTCAAATCATTTTCTCTAGCAAGTTGCACCAAGTGGGATTGAATTCTGATGTCAGTGGGAGTTAAAGGTGCCCAGCATTTCTCTCAATCTGATTGATGTAACAGGCTAAAAGCCTACCAGTTGCACAACAGTCAATGAGAAACTGAGAGTATTTGGGAGTTCATCAGAATTTCAGAAGATCAGAGATGTACAAGCCACGTTCACAAAATCCAAAACACTTTGATTTAGGATTGATTCTGAAAAATGCCTTTAACTCTCCAGTGACAAAATCTGGTCTTTAATCTGCCACAGTCTTCTGCCTATCCGAGAGATTCTAAAAATAGATGGAACAAATTTATGCACTTGCACATGTTGACATTCTGCATTTCCAGCAGACAAGCAATCATGTATATTTACAAATTACTTCATATGTGATTGTGTTTATCCTAAAGTTTTTATACTCAAAATATAACCTTATTTAACTAGTTCTTTTTATATTACACAGACATTTTCTATATTTGGATAGCTAATTGCTAGATTTACGATAGTGTAATAGTTTATCAAGAATATTCTCAGTAGAAAATGCATTAGTGGTCGTTATTACCAATGCATGTTGGCTGAATTCCACTCCAAGTACCATCTGCTTGACAGAATCTTCTTGAAGAGCCTATCAGAATAAAGGGAGGTCTGCACTGAAAGCTAACTTCAGATCTATAGGTGAAGCTTTTTCCATTGAGGCGTCCTTCTGCTGGAGTACCAGGATCCCCACAAAACACAGCTGATACATAAAAATGAAAAGAAAAGGTATTAAAAACTGCACATGCTTCAACCTGAGGTATTCTACATTGTTTTATGTGCAAGGCAGGCATACTGAATATGAGTGCCAATGCTATGTTCGTTTATCTGTGTAGGATTGTAGATCTGCTAAATTCTTGACAGCAATTTAAAATTAATTGTCACTTTTATAGCTATTGTAAGCATAAAACTTAACCTGGAAAACAGACCTTTTAATTGAGACACTTAAATGTTGATTAGATTTGGATGACAAAATAATCCCGAAGTAGACAATGCTATATTGCAATGCTTAAAAATAAAACAATTTTTCACAGCTGACACCCTCAGATGAGTAAGCTGGAAATTTTTTCCCTAATTAGATAAATGGAAAAATGTCTATCAGGGTCCTGACAAGATTTCAAGCACTCAAACAGTTGAATTGACAGACTTAGAAAATGCTGAAAAACAAATACAAGCACGATATGAGGGGAAGTACTCGCCTTCAGACAGAAAAAATTGCTTAGAAAGGCTATGAGCTATGAGCTTAAGGGTTAGCATCCTTGTTTTCACCTGTTAATGGAAATGGAAACAGGGAAGAGAAAAAAGGGAAAAGTGTAAGGGAAAATTTCAGTCATGCTCACCAAAGTCAAATTCAGAACATCCAAAGGATTACCAGTAAGGCAAATGCTGATGGATCCAATTAGATAACAAGAGATGGAGGTGACTTTTGGGGAAAGGAAGAAGACCATGACCTTTAATAGGCACAGACACACAAATTTCATAACAAGGTAAGCTTTTTGGTACAAGGAGGGAGAATCCTGCAGTAATTCATATATTACCTGATGTAGCTAAGTCCTTTTAAAATTGTGATTCTGTGACTGTAGCCCAAGATAACTGATTGTAGCTTTGGTGAAGCCCAACACAACTGTACCATAAAAACTTACGCAAACATTGTGGGATGTCTCCCCGCCAAACTCCTCGCCCTTCACAGGAGAGAATAGCTGTGTTAGACAGCTGATAGCCTTCTGCACAGCTGTAACTCACACTAGCACCCCAGCGATAATCAGATCCTTCCACTTTCCCATACAGTACTGTTGGAGGCGGGCCACAGGTAATAGCTGTGTCAGAAAAGAAAAGTTCAAATTTCAAGAATTTATAGGGTTTAGGAATATGCAATATAATATATGCTCATACATTTGAATCTAAAAAAAGATACTTCAGGCTATTTTTCCAACAATGCATACCTGTGTTGACAAAGCAGTACATAACAGACAGAAAACTAATTTAAATACAATAATAAAGACTTTCGGTTTAGGAAGTCCCAGAGTGCTAGGCTGCTAGAAGCCCAAAGAGTACATAACTTACCTAGTTTTGAATTTTTCCCTATATATTCATTACTGATTATTTTTGGCAACAGGTTACTGAGTTAGGTAAAGGTTTTCAATAAACATTATCTCTTTCAATAAGTAAGTTTTTATGATTCTAAATTTCTAAATATTTACATTTTCTTTTAAATTAATTTTGCAGCACTATTTAATGCGACTTTGCTCATTCACATGCTCATTTTCTAAGGCTTTCCACACACAATAGTAATTAACTTTATTGGTAGTTAGGGGCTAAGAAATTATTCTGGTGTTTTCCACCTTCTGATAAGAGTGCCCAAAATGATGAAATTTGGAATGTCCAAGTTTACATTTCCATATAATTTCTTTTAACAAAGAGCACAACCGTAAAATCACTCAGCCAGTAATTTTCATGACAGAAAATGCAGTCAGTTGAATACATATGCCAAAATTTAATTAGTAGACTGGACTTAGACATCACGGTGAAATGGTGCTAGGTGAGTTGGCAGCCTAGGCTTTTTATAAGCACAAGATGACCTAGGCTGTTAAATTTACTCCCTGGGCTGCTGAAGTAGTGTTAACAATTTTCACCAGGCTGCTTTATTTGTCTTTCAGCCTCATCTCCACTATGACCTTCCTGCTAGAACTTGTAATTAGCTATTTGTGAAGCATATTTTTGGCTGTTTATGATGACTACACTACTGCAACAAGGGAATCTTTGACAGAAAGCTTGCTCTGCAGAATCCTTTTACAGAATTTTGTCCATCTAATGCAAGAGAAATGGGCCCAAAGAGGAATGTGGGTACTTCATTCATAATTTTTTAAGCTGAGCACTCTGACAATCTTCATTGCAGAGTGATTTTGTACTACTTTAGTCAATAATGTCACTATTGTGCAAAATAAATACAAATTCTACACAAATACTTATCTAAATATTTTAGTTGCATTTGGAACAGTAATTGTTCCAGAGAACATTTTGAATTTTTTTTTATAAATAAAGACACCAGTTAGTGAATATCACATACATGTCAAAACAGTACTTGTAAACTATTTAAATTCAAAAGCTCACCTTTGCAAATGGGTTTACTCTGGTTCCAAGTGCTGTCTTTTACACAACG
Source organism: Struthidea cinerea (assembly GCA_013397865.1). Lineage (NCBI taxonomy): Eukaryota > Metazoa > Chordata > Aves > Passeriformes > Corcoracidae > Struthidea > Struthidea cinerea. The sequence goes on along the minus strand of VZTI01005613.1, from coordinate 655,935 downwards.
CATGGTAGATGAACTTGCAGGTTCCATCAGATATCCTGGATTGCACTGATAGCTGACTGTCTTATTAAAGGTAAAATCATTTCCAAACTGAATGCCATTTGCTAATGCACCTGGATCTCCACAGTTAATCACTAGTGAGGAAAAGAAAAAAGGAATGTTTTTAAATAAACATGTAACAAAACATAGAAACATGCATACCCAATGTCCTTTCTTTTAGTGTACAATACAAGAGAAAATCTGTTGCTGTCAAGAAAAGTTATCTTTCTGAGGCATTCCAGTAGCATGGACCAAATATTGTTTTCCTTGAACACAGTAGCCTCAGATGGCATGCTCTACAGCTACTGCAGACTGTTAAGTTGGTGGTGGTTTTGACAGAACTTTTTCTTCCTTCATACGGAGATCTTTGTCACATTAAGCCTAAAATTGATGGTGCCATGCAATTCCAACAGAGTTATAAAATGCCTCTTTTTTCCCCCCTTTTTTGTATTTCTTTTCCTTTTCTTGTGTGTGTGTGTATGACTGTACTGACTGTGAGTCTGGCCTTGTCAGTGAGGCCACTAGCCCTGCTTGACTTGTAGCACTCCTCTGGTCCCTGCTCACCTTCCCTGATGGAATAGCCCAGTCTTGCTGCTCCTTGATTCTTGGTCCTTAGCAGAGTGGTGATTGATCAATTCTGACTCATTTGGCTTACAATAAAAACTGGCACAGTACTGTATACAATTATACAAAATTTGATTTTGAACTACCAGAACTTCCTCCTCTGAGCATAAGCCACAAGGGAAAAAAAAGGAAAAAAAATGCTAAAGGAAACTCTAAAGGAACACTTAAATATAACATTATTCTAAAAAATAGCTATATCTCCAAATTTTCATTTCTGAGGTAGACAAATACAATAAAGTTACTTATGTAGCCATCTTAAGAAGATAGTTCTGGAAGCATCTAGCCTGTATTATATGGGCATGTACCTTTAGATATATAAAAATATTCATGTATTACAAGACAGGTGAATGTGGAAAAATGTGTTATTTGATCTACCAAAACAATCATTTTCAGTAGGAAGGCTGGATGACTTCCTATGTTAAAGCTTTAGGGGAAGAAAATTTCTTTCTGACCTGTGCAGTCTGGAGCAGTGCCAGTCCATGTCCCATTAGCAGTACAATGTCTAGTAGTTAGCCCTGAAGTTTTGTAACCTTCCCAGCAGGCATAAATGACTGAGCTGGAGAATAATATTCCATCAGTGTATATTATCATACCATTGGCTGGTGTGCCAGGGTTCCCACAAGATACAGCTGAAAAGAAGAGATTAAAAAAAAAAAAATAAATCGGTATTTCGATGATAGGTGACTAACTGGGATGAATAAAAAGGAAAATAACAACTAGGTTAATAGCTCATCTTTTAAAACACCTATAGCAAGTTTTAATAATAAAATATTTAATAGGTATATTCTTGAATTAACATTTTCTTTTCCTTTGTTAATAATATTACTTGCAATTGTTTAGTTTCCTTTTTTTTCAATTGCTGATTCAGATAGTTTGTCCTTTTTGTTCTACTCCACCCAATACAGTCACTGGAGCAAATAAAGCTCATTCAGGACTTTCTGACGGACCTGTACCTCTGTTTTGCCTTTTGGCACATTTTTATATTCTCTTCCTGTCTTCTGGTATCTCCTTTTTCAATTGCAAAAATGTATAAATGGTTAATTATGATCTTCTTGGTAATTTATTTTTTGAATCAAGAAAAGAACAGACATTCTGTATTGGCCTCCATATCTTTTGGGCATCTATATCAATCCTTTAAGGCAATAATTATGTTTCAGCTTCATATGTCCAAGATTTGACAGCAGCTTACCTTGATTGCTTTAATTACTGTTGGGGTTTTTTGGAAGGTTTAGCAATGAGGGTTTTTTTCCCCAGTGGAACAACCAATCATCAAAAAATTTGGGGTTTTGTTTTGAATTTTCCTAAAAACTTTTCTAACAATTCTGCTCTTTTGAGACCCCCACCTAGAGTATTGCATCCAGCTCTGGGGCCCCCAGCAGAAGAAAGATTTGGACCTGCTGCACGTGTACCTGCTGGACGACCCCCAGCATAATAGTTATAATCTAATAATTAAAATATAACAGTTTTAAATTTTATGATTAAAACAAACACAATTTGCCAACTAAAAATTAGTCTACCATTTATATTTGGAATAATACCTTAATTCCCTTTTAAAATCAGTTTTTAATCACTTTTTAAGTACAAAATTTTCAAATAGTGAAGAGAAAAATTCAACAGGTTGGAACTTGAACTTGCAGGAATGAAAAGGTATTCTCCTAATCTCATCCTTACTTAGATTAAACAGGAAACAATTGAAGGATTATAGAAAAATGGAAAGAAAGAGGCTTTTTTCCTGTTTTTCTTTTTTTTTTTCTGAAAAGAGCAGGTTAAAACAAACACTATAAAGAAAGGGGGGAAAAGCAGCATTTCAAACACTGATAATTGCCACTGACTTCTGCTGTCCTACTATACTTAATGTCTTCATGTAAGGGAAGTAGAAAGGATACTGCAAAACTTCAATTTTCTGCTGAAAATACTGATTCAAATACTGGTCCTGTGCCCACTGCCATTTTTATACAGTTATGATGGTGTCTGCACTGACAGAAGATTAATCTGTGCTGAAGAATACTGCAAAAGAACAATTGTTCTCGGGATAAAATGTGTAGGTGAAAAAATAAAAAAAAATTGTCAAAAATATTTTGTTCTAGCTTCCATTTTATCATTTAGTTTAGGAGACAACAGATACTACAGAATCCACCAACTCTGATGAATTAGATGAAGTAACTTTTCAAACATTCTTGGAAAATGAGAAGTGATTATAAGACTGAATTTAAAGTCTTCTATTACTGCTTTCCAATTTTAACTGCACAAAAAGTTTAGAAATACTTTATTATGTTTTTTAACTTATTTTAAAATATAATTTTCAGAAATATTCTCCATTGCATTTCTTCTGAAAGACGCAGCATAAAAATATCTCATTAGAAATTAGCTTAACTTCTGTGGAGAAATATGCATTAATTTATAGTTAATTTATATATTCATTTATGCAAATTTATTTTATCATTTATTCAGTCTTTGATGCATAGATATTACATATAAAGAGAAGATGAAAGTATTTGATTGTTACAAACAGATGACAGATTTATTTATCACTCCATTTTCATACCTTCAATCAAAAGCATTTGTTTAGTCTTGCATTTAACTCAGGTATCTATTATTTATTCTCAACCTAAATATTTTTTAACTAAAATTATTTACTCAAAAACTTCTTATAAATATATATTCCAAAACTTTAGCAGTTTGGATTTAAGTTTTCAAGCAAAACATGAACTGCTTGCAAACTTTTTTATAATACCTTTCTGCAGAATGTTATGAAAGCATATCTCTGCCTAACAAAATTTTTCAATTGAAGAATAAAAAGTCATTAGTAAGTGTGTCAATAGTGTCAAAATGCCAATGGTATCAATACTTACCGTCACACACAGGCTGTATACCTGACCAGGAACCATTGAGCAGGCATGTTCGCTCTGCAGATCCTCGCAGTTGATAACCCATTTCACACGAGAAACGTAGCAGACTTTTTGTTTTGAACTCATCCCCCAGTCTAGACCCATGAGCTGGTACTCCTGGATCATCACAATAACCAGGATTATTTCCTGTAAAACACAACAGAACAGAATCATTGGCAGGGGCATTATGTGCAAATACTCTCTTGCAAATAGTGCCACTGCATTGTTTCTGTTACAATCAATCCCTTCCCTTCAGTATTACGGTGTGAAACTAAAGTCAAAGATGAAAATACATATCTTCTTACCCTGCTTCTTATCTCAGGCCAACACAGGCCTAAACACAGAATGTGATATAAATAAAAGCTAAAAGGCAATTGAGAACACAGCACCCCTGCCACTTTTTGTCCGTTCAACAAATCTGTTGCTTTCTGACATAAATTATATTTTCTACTGTCATGGCTTAGCATAGTTTGGGTTTTTAGTTAAGGAGGGGCTCCATCAGCCACAGAAGTTATTCTTTGCAAAGAGGTGCGTACAGATTCCTCTAGACCCAACAGAACCAATCAACTGGCTAGTTTGAATATTGGCAACTTTTTTAAGCCACTTAAGAAGCTTGACACACCTCTGTGATCCACATTTAAGAACGAACAACCCCCGGGAAAGCTCTCTTACTTCTGGCTTTTGGACAGGTAACTTGGGGGCCTGCGGCGTGGCCCAGTGGGGCTGGGCTAGGCCCTGCTCAGCGCAGCCCAGTCGGGTTGGCCGCGGCGCAGTTTGGCTGAGATCTCAGCTGCTTCTGCACGCTGGACACCCGGCACAGCCCCACTCGGTGCGGCCCAGGCTGGCCAGGAGACAGCCATCCTGGAGCCATGTGGCCCTGTTCCATCCGCAGCCCTGCTCCGTGCGGGCCGGCCCTTGCAGCCCTGCTCCGTGCAGGCGGCCCCACAGCGCGGCTCGGCCAGGCCTCCAAGTGCGGCCGAAATTCATCTGAGGCCGCTGCCCGGCAAAGATCATGCGACCAACAGTGAGAGGCGAATTCCAGCTGCAAGGCCTGGGTGAAATTAACTCTCTTAATGCTGTAAGATTTGTCCAGAACAGATGAAGCCTGCAGACATTAATCCTCTCCCAGCTCAGAGGAAAGGGAAGGGTGAAGGCATGTGAAGAAAACACCATAAAGACACCAAAGTCAGTGAAGAAAGAAGAGCTGAAGCCCAGAGAGAAGAGAAAGAGGAGATGCTTCAAACCTAGAAGCTGAAATTCTGTTGTAAGGCTATGGTGATGGACTATGATACATCAGAGTTCCCGTTGTAATTTCATGAAAGCATGGGGTGCGGAGCGTTCAAACTGCAATCATGAGCAAAAGTACCTGTGCTGAAATAAGCAAATGTTGAAGTAGTTGTGATCTGGTGAGAAGCTTGAACAGAGAGAGATGAAAGTGATGAAGACCCTAGCTCCCAGGGAAGAAGAAGACCTCTGTTCCTAGAGATGAAAATGCTCCCAGAGATAGGTGAAGAGAACCTTTGCTTCTGAACAGTTCATCCCTAAAATGGTACCCCATTAACTAAAAATTGAACCCTCGAAAGCAGTTGTGGAGAAATCTGTAAGCCGAGGGAAGGGACTTTCACACGCGAGCAGAGAACCATCCTGGGCGGCTGTCTTGCTGTGACATTGAAGCCATGAGAGAATTGTTTCTTGTGGAGATGTCTCCGTAGCATGAGCAAGAGAGACTCCTCTCCCTAAGTGAACTGAGAAAAGATTATTATAGAGGTGGTAAACTGACTGAAAAATCTCAAGGGTTGTTTTTTTACATTGTCAGTGGGAGAAGGGAGAAAGGTGGGGGGAAGAGAAGTGTTCTGAAGGTTTAGTCTGACTTTTTTTTTCTTTCATTTAGGTCTGTTAATAGACTTTATATTCTTTTAAGCTTTGTGCCTGCTTTGCTTTCTCCTAATTCTTATCTCACAGAAGGAAAATAAGTAATGGATATTTTGAACCAAACCACTACACTTAATTGGAGTTTCTGCCCGGTTATGAACTGAACCCGCTATTTTATTGTTTAACTTGTAGTGATAACTTCTTATAACAAGAATTAAGTAACAGCAAGATTGAGGAGAACCATATTCAAATTTTTAGGAAATGCATTTGAAGTACATATATCGACAGAAAATACTCCTGTCCCTTTGTGTCTGTCAAGAATGAAAATATCTCATAAATAACCTTATCCTCTAAATTTCTATGCAAATATTGGTTACAAATTTAGAAGAGAAAGGATGTGTTGCAAGACAGAGCTCTCAAAGATGTCCCCATAAGTCAACTAACTGTCTTATCACATAAAGTGGCTGTCACAGGAGATACTATACAAGATGGTTAAGGAAGCATGATCTCAGTACCAACAATTCATTATAAATTTTGATATAAAATGGTATATCTCCTAAATCCTTCTGTGTCTACATTGCAGTTAACAGCAATATTATCCTTTGTTCTCCACTTTTGAATTATATGTCTAGACTCAAATTCTATTGAAACTATGGGTTTTGTTTTGGGCTTTGATTTTATTTTTGGTTTTTTTTTTTTCAAAATATGTGTAAACGCTTTAATAGTTTTAAGTCTGTATATTCTTACATGGATTTTTCTTCATAGGGATCCCTCTCAAATAAAGGACAAAATCTTAAACAAGGAAAAAACAATATAAAATTTTTGAGAAAACTCAAATACTTCATTTAGAAATTAAAATTTTCTTATGTCAGAAAGCACGATTACATGTGTGTCATAAGGTTTTAATTACAGCAAGTATGGTGGATGCAATCATGATTTCACATAAAAGGAGGTCAAGACAGTTCCTGAATTCAAGGATAACTTGCAGGCTTTCATTGTGTTCACTTTGTTTAGTACTAGGTTCTTCTAGAACAGATTGTTCTTGTCAGCCTGCCCTACGGCATTTGGCCCTAGATTTCCTGGTGTAAATGCATGCTTGTGTGAGTGTCTTAAGTCAGCTGGTATATTCAGTCTACCTGTGTATGGTAAAACTCACTCTCCAAAACATGGTGGCTGCCCCCAAATTGACTGTTGAGAATGATCTCCAGCACACACACATTTGTAAAGTATTCGTGCATTGTTTGATGGACTGCCAGGTGTGATGGGTAAAAATTATTCTGGGGACAATTATAAGTGTATAATGGTCTCAGGGATCAAACAGTGTCATCCATGACCTATGCCCTGGCACTGCTAAAGCTGAAGTCCAGATGTGGCCTCTGGATCCTATCTGCTTCCATTTATTCTAAAACATTACTATTTCATAGACATTTCTGTCTGCTTAAAATGTGTGAAATAACATGAGAACTGTGATTCAGGCTCCCACTGTGGCATGTTTACAGCATGAAACAGATATATCACATGTACTTTGGCTTGTGAATGCAAAGGAATTTTTCAGAGCAGAATGATCTATGATTCAGAAAATTTGATGATGTCGCAGTTGCTTTGGGGCTTTGCTGAGGGAATCATTCCAGATGAATGACGGGAATTTTTTTTTTTTTTGGACATACCTAGTTTTGACTTGGAGAAAATTTGAACTGGGACTATGAAATTTTATAGTCAAAGGGTATAGACAAAGTCAGTTACAGTATTATGAAGGTCTAGACCCTTTCTTATTTATCAATGTAGAAGACTCCATATCCATTATTGAAAAATGAGTGAGTCATTTTAAACAAAAATGTCACCGACTGCTTAATTCATAAGATAAAAAAGTCCATCATTGCAACAGGTCCCAGGTGACAGCAAATCCTGAGATCATATTTATACCATCATAGAACCATCAGGCATTCAAACATATATTAATGTATAATAAAGTAATAAATCCCATTCAGAAAGAGACTACAGGTTTAAACATTATATTTGGACTGTTTTTCATATCCCTGAAGTATAAAACCAATTAGAGTTCTCAGTCATCCTGGGCACAATCATTCTTTCACTGACATTATGACAACGAATTATTCATATTGGATTTTGATGGATTAATCTCCTGACTATCTAACATTGAAAGTGTAGTTCTTTTTACAATGCTAAATACCTTAGGGAAATGAAACACCTTTTTAGGGTTTTCTTTGGCTTTTTTGGAAGGATGTTTTTCTTTGCGTTTTTTTTACATAGAGCTAACAGAGATAGATTTTCATTTTCCCAGGGAATCATCTTGCTCTCAAGATGGTCACCTATTGTGTTCAAAGATAGAAAATTAAACTCTGCATCAGTAATAATATTTTTGTTACACTAGACATATTTTCCCCACCATAAGACATGAGTATAATGCTCTTTAATGTTTTCAAAATCTAAGACTCTATAAAAATACTATCATATTAATGACTAATATCGGAAGAGTCTCAGTTGTTAGCAATTAAAATTTCCCTCTACCAATTTGAGATTTTTCCTTGTGGTGAGAAATGTTGGATAATAGCACTAGATTGTGGTCTGACTCTTCAGGTCTTGGTGCAATTTCAGATCTGGCATATTATGCCGCATAAAAGGACGAAAGTGACATAAATGTGAGCTTAAAATAAGCAAGAGAAGATTTCTTGTTCTGAAGTGATGCCTTTCAGGTGTAGGCATAGAGACCACAATGGCGGTGAGATCTAGCAGTGTGAGAAGACTCTAAACTATTTCCTCCTTGAGCAGCAGAGAAGAGAAAAGAAACAGTAGTGATTTAAATTCAGTTCCTTTTCTCAGTATTTCAAATTCTGCTCAGCATCCTTGCAGAATCAGCTCATAAATAGACCATTTTCAATGAAGACTTATTCAGAGCTTTTTCAAAGTACTGAAAATAATTCAAAGTACCTTACACCTATTTAAATTAGGTCAAATCTGAATTGAACCACATTGAATCACATCAGCCCAACAGTGGACATGTCCAGTAGTCAAGGGAAGTTATAAGATTGTATAATGGGTAATTATGAACAATTTTCTCACTAGGAAATTTTCTTCTTAAACCATTCAGATATTTGTTTTTTTATATACCAAAGTGTGTAGACCTGTTTCCCTTACAAAACCTATTAATATGCTGTGGATGTCCTTAGTAGCCAATCCTTGCCTGAACTCTTCACTTCAACAAAACTGTGTGATGTTTTATGACTTCTTCTAGATTTGCATAGTCTAGGGGAGAATAAAGTGTTCCTGTACTTCCTGACAGCACCAGGAACACGTCAGACAATTATGGTGTTTGCACATTGTGACAATAATAAAGTATATTTCTGCAAGTGAAAAGAGGAGCAAAATGTATGAAGTTTACCTTAATACCTTTGCTGTGGAGTTTCTTAATAAAAATTTTCTGATGCAACATTTGTTTACACAAAACAGTGTTCATAAAAATATAATGTAACACATGCATCCTTTTTAAGCAAAACTTGACCAGGTTTGAAGCACTGTTTTGTTGCCTCTTCTATACACAGCAGTATACAACTACAGCTCCTGGCTAAGTAGTGAAGTTGAGAAGTAATGACAAAGAGAATGAGATAATTATGAGAGTATTTCAATAAATGGGTGTGATACAACTGAGTGGCTATTGGTGAAATTAAAATATAACTAGAAAAGAAACAAAACAAATATTTGGCTAAAAAAAAGTGTGAGAATAGCCTTACTCATGTGACAAGGTGACATTCAGATAATGGTTGGTATGAGTACCTGAACAGTGAGGGAGAGTCCCACTCCAGTGACTATCTTCTTGGCACTCCCTCGTAGAATTTCCTATGAGCCTTCGACCCACTGTGCAAGAATAGTGAATTATGGAGCCATATGTAAATTTGTCTCCTGAAAGAACTGCATTTGCAGGTACCCCAGGATGTCCACAAGAAATGGCTAACAAAGGAAAGAGCACAACATTATGAGATGCTTTCATGGCACAGAAAAAACCTGTTATGAACTTTAAATACAAGGCTGGTTCCACAAATTATACACTTCTGTCTGGATTTCAACTATTACATAGATTCAGTTTTGTTGTTGCTAGAGGTGATTTATTGGTTGTTTGTAAGATTAAACACAAAACTACATATAAAACTAACCTATCCAGGTTAGCCTTTCTCTAAAAATATAGAGCTTTCTTTCCTCATTCATTTTTGTTCATGATCCTTCCCTACAAATAGTACACATTATTTCGGTTAGGAATAGGAAGGAAGACACCAAATAAGGCTAACGTTGCCATGTGCTTATATATTGCAGATATAATAATGTAAATAGCTTAATCATATCTACAACTAGGTACAGTTCAAGCAGTGCAGTGAAATAAAATGTTTATTCTGTAATGTTATTATAGCAATGTGATGAACTAGACTGAGCAAGAGGAAAATGGATTACTGATAATTTTTATAATTTTAAATCACACTTATTTTTCTAAGATACAAAAACTAAGGAACATGCTTGCACCAGTAAAATATTCTTGCCAAACTAAAAAATTATGCAGCTATTTTGTATTTAAATGGTGTATTTTGCCTAATTATTTTACTACTGAAAAGTTAATAAACCCACTTTTTCAGTTTACAGCTCCTACTGACAGATATTTAAAGCATAGGTGTGAAAAAACAAAACTGCTTGGGTCATGTGAAGATTAGGTACGTAGGGGTAATAAAGAAATAAATTCACCAATCTAGTGACATTAATTGCTCTGGTATATAAGTGTAAATCCATGAAATAAAAAATTTTAGTAAAAAAATGACAATTCTGTAAAGCAAAAACTTTAAAACCGTCTGATGTGTTTCAAATTAAAATATACTTTAATTTCATTTAATATTTCCTATAATTGCATTGAAAATCAGAAATCATGTCAGAAAATTAATAGTGATCAGAGAAGAAAAATATCTCAATGAAAATTAAATTCAGGCAAACTGTTTTTTAAAGATATGAAGCTTACTGATTATAGGAAACACCAGATTTCCTCCCTCTCTGAGGAGAAAGTGATGGAGGAAGTATGAAGTGATGTTATGAAAAGACCCTCTTGAGCAAAATTTTTCTACACAACATTTCACAGATTTGTTCTCATATACACTACAGTAAGTCTGTGAAAAATGTAACTACCTGATATAGGCATTAATGGTTTTAGACTATCATTCTAAATTATAACACATAAATAATAACTTTAGATTTCCCTAGCTGTTTCCAGATACCTTAACAATTCACCAATAGGGGGAAATTCATGTTAGCTTTCTGGCATCTGAAATAATAGTCCCGCAGTTCCCTGGAAACACATTTTTAATAATGGAAAGTTGCATGATATCTTGTCTTAATGTTTTCTTACTGAGATGTACAATTTGCAATATATTGATCTTAAAGTCCACTTTTTTCCTTAATAGATGGCTACATTGTTTTTTTTTCCATCATGACTTAAAACCGTGCACCACTCTTTAATGCTAATCCAACCAAATGGATACCTACACAAACACTTTGGTAATGATCTATCCCATAATCCATTAGCTTTACAGGTTAGTGCAGATGAGCCCAGGAGATAAAAGCCCTTCTTGCAATGGTATGCCACACTTGTTCCGTATTTGAAACTTTCAGGATAATTCTGCTGTCCATGACGAATTGCATTCTCCACAAAGCCAGGATCAGAACAGTTCACCACTGCAAGACAAACAGTATTCATCACTGATGCAGAACAGCAATATTATAAGTGTAGCAATGATTTTCATTACTTCACTAGCAGCTAGTGACTGTGGTTCATATGTGATTTCTTTGCGGGTTTTATTTGACTTAAATATCAGAAATATTGACTCCTAAGTAGGACTCTACATCTTTTTGCTTTGAAAGTAATACTACAGTTTTACTCCAGTTCTTGTATTAGTCTTGCACAAGATACATAATATCAAGTATACAAGTCATTCAAAGATAAAAGAGAAATTGGAGGAATTTTTTATCATTCCCTTGGTAGGCTTAGTTTGGTCTTCTATGTAATTTTTATGTGAAGGAACATATATAGTTTAAATAACACTGATATTTTCTTTTTCGAATTTCCCCTAATGAGAAAAATTGTTTCAAATATTAACAAGAACATTTTCTGCTATTAATGTGTAGAACAGGAAAAGGAAGATGGTGAAAAATCAAATATTTGATAGGGGAGCAGGAGTGAGAGTGAGCACTGAAAAGCTCACTGTAATTTTTTTCAGATAGCCATTAAAAACCTAAAAATGTATGGGCTTTGTCATGACTGTTTAGTTTTTATATAAAGTATACCTACCCTCCCTACTCCTTCATTTTATATACTGCAGTGAATGTAGGATCACAGAATCATTTAACAGTTTGGGTTGGAAGGGACTTTTGCAAACACCCAATTTTGCAGTCTGTTAATCCGGAAACTAGATGAAAAATTACAAATACCTACTCCACCTCTCCCCTGTCTTCACTGTAAAGATAACAGTATAAATAAACTTTAAAAAAAAAAAAAAAAAAAAAAGACTTAAAGTAATATTAGTATCATAAATTAAAGCTCATCAAAAAACCACAGGAATCTACCTTCCAAGTATGTCTTCTAGTTCAAATCAATTTTCATGAAAAAGAAATCGGTGGAGAAGAATATAGATAAGATTATCATTTTAGAGGTAGGACATACATAGTTCCTAATGGACTACTTTTTACTCCTGAATAACCTTTTTTCAAAAGCTTAAGTCTTATCATACATAGAATTCAAATTTGCTGATTAGATAATACACTAGAACAAGGCAGCTTTTGCAAATGTTCATTCATTGAAGAGACATTTAATTCAATCAGCTAAAAAGTATCAGGAGTTTAGAAAAATATTAACATCCTAAAATTTAATCTGGAGCAAAATCCAGTTATAATTTATTTTGCTTTATCTTTTAAAGCCATGATCTTAAAAGTGTTAAATGTTCATAATTTCCATCTCACAATTCTAGCCAAACATACACTTAGGTCTAAAAAATTCCCCATATGAATCCAAAATTTTCCTTCATAAAAATTATTTTAGAAGTAATATTTGGGGAAAAGAACTCTGTTTGGCATAAAGAAACTAATTTTTCATCTACCAATTGTTATTAAGAACACTGACAATACAATTACACAGAAAAGTCAAATGTATTTTAAAAAATTAGGTATTACAATGATGCACACAAAGCATTAGAAAGGCATTATGTACAATGATTATGTTCAATAAAAGAGACCCCTTTTTTTTTTCTTTTGTTCCTGAGCAGTAGTAAAACTTTAGAGTCTCCCAATTTAAACTATTCCTATTTGTTTTATGGCAAATCCTATGGAATAATTCACCAGAGAAGTTACATTTAGCTTACATTATAATAGTTTAGCTTATATTTCATACTACCAACATAGCATTACAACCATAACATTTTATACATAAATCAGATATGTGCAGGTTAAATAACTCTGAGTTTAAATAAGTTTTCATTGACAGAAATACCTCTTTAGCTCTTGACTTTTTTTTCCGTCCCATAAGACAGGGAAATGTGAAGTACTAATATCTCTCTGCTCTTTGAAAGATATGAAAAATTTGCATGTGGAAGTCTGTGTCTTTGTACTTGCTTTGTAGAACTTTGAAAACTCTTTCTCCTGGGGATCTCCATTTAAGAGTATTATCAGGAGAAAATGCTTTATTCTTTTTTTAGATGACACATTCTTTGTTACTGTTTTTTTTCCATGGTTACCAATCTTTGTCAGCTAAGTCTAATTCTTTCACTGGCAATATAACTATCATTGTAGAACAGGGACACGTGAAAGTCTGTAAAATGTACAGTCCACTGTCAGGAAGCCTTACCAAAATGTTAAGCTAGATCTGAATGAGCTCATATGTCTGTAGTCACAGTGCAAGTCTTTCTTAGAGAAACTAGCACAGTTCCCAGAAGCAACACATGCTGCATCCTAATTAACCCTGTTTCTTAGGCAATTAGATATGCTGTAGTGCTGGGTAGATGCTGCTGTAAAGATTCTGCTTTTGGAACTAGCCTGCATCCTCTGCATAGTTATAAGTTGCCTTGTACAAACACATCCTTAAACTCAAATTTTCCACATATATGTACATATACATTCCTAAATATTTGAATACACATCTGTATCAGTGTGAAGAAAGCCAGCACTTGTTCTTTGGCATGAGGCCAGTAGATGGTGACCCAGTCAATGCCATTGTGCTCTGCTACCCTCCAGAACAGGGTGAATATCTCTGAACTGCTCAGGAAGAATGATGCTGCTGTCCACACTAACCCCGGAGCCATGCTCCAAACAATTCCTGTGAATGTGCCACTTGGTTTAAAGGAAAAACCATCTAAATAAGTTGAAGCAATTCAGCTCCCATGCCAGGCACAGTTTAGTTTAAAAATATAGATAAATTTAATTTCAAACACAGAAGTGAATAATTCAAAATCTTTCTATTTCGCTAAAACTACTTTTTATGGTAATTTGATTCCCAACTTCACAATTACACAATATCACTATTGTGATACATCATATGAAAAACAAATGTCCAGGGCTGCATGGAGTATTTATACTGGTGCAGAATAGAACTCAGGTCTTCTTGGGACCTATATCCATGTTCTAACCAGTACACCATTTTGCAATGAAACTTCATATCAAAAAATATTCATGGCAAAATAATACTTTTCCATTCCAAACTCGGCATACAGCTTAAACAGGACATACACTTTTACAGTAAAATTTCATTAATGAATACGCAAAACTAGAGGAAATTTGCATGAGGGCACATACTACCGAATTTTCCCAAAGCTATAGGACAAGATTCATATTGTTTGTCAGATTAAGTTTCTTATGATGTCAAAAGAATTTTCGTCCATGCAAACTATATTTTTAGTTTATTTTCTGCTGGGATTTTTGTGTGGTTTTGTTTGGTGGTTTTAGGTTTTTTAGGTTTGTTTGTTTTGGGGGTTTTGTTTGTTTATCTGGTTTGGTTTTGGGTTTTATTGCTGGTACTGTTATTTTGTCTGAGAATGAAGTTGCAGATGCTCTGGTATTCTCTTTGATGGAATGTGAAGGAGAGTAGAGATCTACAGGCACAAACTTTTAAAAGAAAGTGCCTTCCAGGGCAAAAAATGTACACAACTTGTCAGGGCTTCATAGACTATCAGTCACATAGAAATCTCATTTGGGAGTTGTGGGAACTCCAGAATATCAGAAAGTACAGTTTTTTAACTATAATATTGAATACTTATCATATTTCTAGATCAAAGTGATAAACAGTGAAATACTGCACAGATAAAAATTGTGTGAAGGAAAAAGCAGTAAAATAAACAGTGAAACCATTTTAGGATTTGTTCAAAAGAAAAACCAAAAAGTGTTTATTTTTCACTGCAATTTAGAGAAAATTATTACTATTGAACTCAAATATGCACAAGATTAGTTGAAACCAAGCATTGAAAGTAACAGTTCAAATTATTTCAATTTTAATCTCAGAATATTCTATTGAAACAGAAGAAAAATCTAATGCATGTTGCAAAATTCTTGCATTTATTGAAGGTTTTTCACATTCATGAATACACTCATTTTCAAGTATTGTTCTCATCCTATGGATTACTCAAGCCTTTCCCTAGGTTTAATTTTTAACAAGCATTCATAAGAGCTGTCCCTTGTTTTAGTGAAGTTGAGATTATTAACATAAACCAAAATAAAATATAACTGCTTAAAATTAAATCTTTGGTTTAACAGGTAAGCGTGCCAAGTTAGCTTATGGAAAGTCAGTATTAGAAATTAAAATGAACTTTGTTTCTTGAGAATATGCTGTCCCAAAGCTACCCAAAAGCAATTCTAACTGAACCATCTTTGCAAGTCAATAGGGAGAACAGAAAAACTTAATTCTCCATGCAGACCAGAAATATGGAATGTTGAAGGAATATATTGCAGTCTCAAAGTATCAATTCGTCTGCGTGATACAGAGTTCTCACTCCAGTACCAGCAGTATCTGTTTAGACAGTTCAGTGATGAATGAAATATAAAACAGTCACCAAATGCATAATTTAAACATGTGCTCTGTGAACAAAATTCTTGCATCATACATGAAGTCTTATCAAATGATTATGCAAGAGAATACAATCCCTCAAGTTAAAAAGTAACAATTATGCCTGCAGTGCCACTTAAGATCAGCTATTGGTTTTTAAATATATACACAAGTGTGCTGTGGCTAAGAAGGGCAGCAGTAATGAGTACTTTAGAAAAGAATTTGAGTTGGCTGGCATACAGAACTAAGGCAGTATTTTCCCCAATTGCCTTTCACCCTGGGGACTCAATTGTAAGTCACAGTGAGAGTAGACAGAGATTGCTTTCTCTCAATGACACCTGTCAAGGGTTACATGGGAAATGAATTCTGTCAGTCTTGGTTTAGTCTTCTCAGAAAAACTGGAGAATGCTCCAAGTCTGCCCTGATAACTTTGGAACCTCACACTGAGTAGATTCAAACCCTTGAGGACAAAGAATTTAAAAGACCGTGTCAGAGTCCTCTAGGGCAGCTTTCTGTTAAAAAGTTGAATGAGCATCAAAAAGTACGTAATTCACAGTATTTCATTTCTTGTTCTCACTCACTCTGTTTTTTCTTGACAGAAACAATCTTAAGCTTCTTTTATAAACTTTCATATCTTATCAACAGTATTTTTAAACTTTTTTTATTTGAAAAGTATTGCATTAATTTTGGCATCTTGAACATGTTTAGGGAATGACACTCTAGAGTGAATAAAGAGTAGAAAATTCACACTGATTTTATGACAAGGTTTTAAAAATGCTGGCTATAAAAAGAAAGCAAGCACTGCTTGTGAAAGCATTATGACAAAATTTCCAGTAAATGGAAATTTTAGTAAAGATCAATGCAAAGTCAAAAATAAACAAGAATGAAAATTTCTCAGATTTTGCCAGGTATTACAATAGCAAAAGAAAGATAAAGTACTTACTTGTTGTTTTCCTCTACATGTGTTGTCTGTATGCAAATTCATTTTTGGGCATCTATGTACAAGTAGGGTTAACAGAACAGCTTTTGTCAGAATAGTACAAACTCTGGGGTCATGACTTATTTTCTTCAGTTCCTTTTTAATTAGAACATTGTTTTTCACCTGGATGAGGAACTCTTGAGTTGCCTCCAAAGATGTTTCTACTATCTTTTGAAATATCTTTGCCTGATCTCCTGGCTGGTTTCACTCCAGAGAGGGGCATCTCTGCCAGATCAGGTGAATATCTCAGACACCACATGGCATCTCCCATGGAACCTCACCTCTTTATTTAGGAAACTTAGTCAAGTGCAAGTTATCCGTCTGAAGAATATCAACATGCTACCAACATGAGCAGATTAGGTGTATCTGACATTTCAGTATAAAAAAGTCACAACAAAGGGCTCTGACTCTGGAAAAAACAAAAGTGAATAAAATGCATTTCTCAGCTTATATGAATCCTTGACTCCACCATAGATGGAAAACTACTTAAATTCAGAGCTGCTTTATCTTTGGATGAGAAGAATTGGTCATCAATCTCCATCTCTTCCACCTTTCTATAAGCTGCCATCAGAAATGTTATTTTTCTTGTCAGTGGAAGAGTGGAACGTATTACTACTGGTTCAAATGACATAGCCACTAAAGAGAACACGATAAAATTAGTGATTCTTTGTAGATACCGGATTCTTGATAAGACATAAAAGTCTAATTAAACTTTTCAAGAATCTATGAGTAATGAGATAAAGAAAGATAAACCTTTCAAGTTTGAAATTCAGTACAAATCCAGTATCAATAAAGAGACCACCTGAATTCCTTATTACTAACAAATAGCCTGGACTTAGTGATACAGACTAGAGAATGTGAGCTAACTCAAATGCTTACAATTTTGCCAAGTGGACCTTCCCATCAAAATATTTCTGGTCTTAAGAAACATATTTCTAATTGGAGAAAAGCTCTTAAATCTCATTTATAAAAAGATAAAAAGAATTCTGAAGGAAACAGTAGCAAAGGATAACCACTTTTCCTGATACAGATCATGAATATGAGTCTGCCTTAATATGGGCAGAAAGTGTGGCGTTCAATACAGTGGTTCTTACTTCAAACATAATATATGGAAAAATGACCTGCAGCACAATCAGGAGTGCAGAGCCCTGATGAGACCATTTGATTCAGTTCTCATTTTGGTGGTTAAGAGTTATTACGAAAAATAGACAGCGTGGAGATTGGCTTTCTGTGCTTCCAAAGAATAAATAGAAAGTGGTACCAAACTGCTAATGGAAAAAAAAAACCCACAGTGAACGTACTTGGCTTAGGATTTAATATTGTCATAACTAGTTCTGAGGTAGCACATTCAGGTTGCACCAAGCTCTGCTCAGGCAGGTTTGCAGAACAGAATAGAGATCTGGGTATTGTAATTTTTCTGATGCCATTTGATTCCAGTTTAAAGGCAAGTAAACTGACTACTTGACCTGTTCTTTATCAAATAAATAAAGGTAGAGTTCATGTGGAGAATTACAAATTATGAATTTAAAGTCATACTTCAGTGACCTTCACATTCCAGAAGAGTTTATTGCCAATCTTTAAAAAATACTAAATCTATTGAAAGGATTAAATATAAAATTTTAAACAGATACTGCTGTTTAAATAATTAAAAAAATTTGGGGTTTCTATCTTAAAAAGTACCTGAACATCACAACATTTTTTTTACTTGTAACAGAAACAGTGGGAACATAGTTTTTCCAAGGCATGGGTACTTTAAGAATTATGTTACCTCAGAACACAGGTCCAAATCAAATGCTAAAAAAAATATATGTACATTTTAAGAGATTAAAGGTTTTACTTGCTGAGCCAAAATGGTCAACCAGAACAGATAAAAGCACTTTTGGAGTAGGGGGAAATATCATTGCAAAGCAATGCTGTGCTTTCAGTGCATTTACGATATACAAACATATTAAAAGCCTTTGTCTCATACAAGTTTTTGTCATATGGCTCTCAAGTAGCAGATAGGATCTTTTGTGTGCATTACTTTTTTCTTAGCCAAAAAACCCCATATAATTGCCTTGCTAAATTTTCTGTCAGTGATTACTTAGTTAACCTGCTATTGACACAACAGACAGAAGCAATGTATCATTGCAAAAGGGTGCCTAAGAACTGCCCCAGTTATTTTCTGAAAATATCAAGGTTTCCTATGCATACATGACAGCTCAGTTTCACAATATAATGAAATAAAATAAAATAAAATAAAATAAAACAAAACAAAACAAAATAAAATAAAATAAAATAAAATAAACTTCTGCAATAGCTTCAAGCAGCAATCTTTAATTTGTAGTACTTCAGGTACAGTCTCAGCCAAATGAAGCCAAGTTCATTATTGACTCAGGTGAACTCAACCAAGGTTTGAAAGAAAGGTCATATGTAAAATCTCTGTTGAATTAAATGATACAGGTTTGCCAGGAACATCAATCCTTTCCCAGAAGCATATTTATTTAAAGAGCTGGCAGATTTACTTTCTTTGTAAACAAATTCATAATTCATTGCTAACAATGAACTTTAAAACAAATGTTTTCCACCCATTAGATAAAAGGTAATTTTAGAAGTAAAGGCTTATGCCAGAAGAGGTGCTATTGCCTGTTTAGGTAAATTCTAATCAATTAATTGAGACCAAATTTTACACAGGAATATTGTTGGTGTGTATATATATAGCCTTTAGTCATAAACTCTACAAAAATACTTGAACTTGGAAGTGACAACTGAACAGTTTGCCCAGGGCTTTGTCCAGTTAGGTTTTGAATAGGAATGGAAACTCCACAATGTGTCTGGGAAATTTATTTAGGTGTTTTACCACCCTCATATTTAAAAAGCTTTTCATTACGTTTGGTTTTGTGTCCTTTGCATCATGTAGTTTCAGTGAACACCACTGAGAAATCTGAATCTCTTTTTTTACACTGTCCCTTAGATAAGTATAGATGATAAGCAACATTCCCCTGAGCCTTCTCTCCCTTATGCTGAACAATCCCAGCTCTCAGTGTCTCTTCAAATCACAGGTGAGTCCATGAGAAAAGTTTGTTTCTCTAAAACGGATTTAGGAAAGGGCAGAATACACCAGAGAGAGAAGGCCACACACACACACACACACACACACACACACAAATAGTGAGAAGCAAGAAAAGGACCACTGAGTTTAGAGGAAAAGGCAGTGCATGAGGGAGTAGATACTCTCTGCAGCCTGTGGAGAACACATGCCAGAGAAGAGAGTTGAGAAGGAACAGCAGAGAGGAACTCCTATATACTAACTGCAAGGTCAACCCACCACCCTAACCTAAAATAAGAAACAATACCAATTATCAAGGCAATTATTACAACACTTAATTTTTCATATAATTGAAATAAGAATCCCCCACATGTCTAGATCATAGATGCATGTATTAGGAGAATGGTATAGAACTACTCTAACACTGATATGCTTTAACTGAAGTGGGTATTGAATATTCCCTTTACGCTACAACTAAATATCTTCTGGTGCACAAATACATTTACAACAGTTATTGTTACTTTACATAGTATATTCCTCTCCAGAAGGAGAGGTTTCTTGGACAAATTGCAAACTTCACAAAAACTTTTTCAAACCCTTTAAATCAGTTAAACTTGGTCACAGAGGTGAGCAGCTACAGTGTTATCGTGATCAGCAGCAAAGTGCTTTGGGCTCTAGCGGGGTGCACAGAGTGGGTGACAAAATTAGTTCATGATGGAAGAGATACAAGACAGTCACTGAAAAATATATGTTTCTATAAAGAAAGAAATACTGAGTGAAGAGAAGAATGAAGTGAAGAAATGTGTGGCTGATTGACCAGTGGTACAACAGACAGAGACAGCTCTTGGTAAGAGAGTCTCTGGTGCCAAAGACTTATTGGTTATGGTGAGGGAAAGGGGTCTCTCCCAGGATGCCTGTTCGGTTATGGTAATGTACCCCAGTTCTGATTCCCCAGTTGGCTCCTGGTGTTAACCACACCCCTGTACTTAGGCATGAGTTGTGACGTGTTCGGGGTCATTTGCCTCTAGAAACCTTCACAAGTTGTATCAATAAACTGCTTTCTGTGGAACTCTACGCAAGGACCCTTCTCAACTCCTTGCCATTGGCTTAATATTACTGAAGCCATCCCTGTGTCTGTGTGTTCAGGTGTGTGAGCCACAGAACCGTAGGGGACTCAGTAATACAGAAACACTGAGTGAATAGCAAAAGTCCAGCTTCACACCATCTGCATGAGAATAGACACAACTGTAAATACTCAACCAAGAGAACTCTAGACCACTCCATTCTGGTAGGAGTTTACCATTCTTAAGTGAATGGATCTTGGCAGAGTTGCATCTATCATACTCACTCCTTTCAGAAAACCAATCTCTCTAAACAAGATTTCAGACCATAAATTGGCCTGGATCAAACTCAAATTCATGTGATTAAATTTAAAAGTATAATGAAAGTAGACAGGAGAGACAACAGAAATAATGTTGCAGTAACTGTAAGTATCTTAAATTTTATGTTCTTTTTAAAAAATCTGTCTTTGCATTGGTTTTCCTTGCTTTCACTTCAATTTGTTTTCCTTCTAATAAATGTAATGGAGTTCAATGTAAGTAGCTGAATAACTCAGCTCATAAATGGGGTTGAACTTCAGTAAAGCTGTTCAATCTCAGCCTCTGACACTCAAACAGAGCAGATTCCGATTGCATTTATAGTATAAGTGAAAAAGTGTGTGTTTCCAACAAATAAAACCTTACTTAAATGCCTCCCAGATGAGACAGATGAATTTGTTCACTTAGGTCTAGTAAAACAAAACAGTATAAAAGGGGAAAAAGTACATGAGCCTAAATAGGAACAGTTTGCTAATTCTTGTTTCTCTGTTCCAATAATTATATTGCTATGTTAGTTAACTCACTTGAATAAATTCTGAGGGTAGTGACTGAGGGAATTGCCATCTCTTTATTGTTTTAATGAGAATGAAAGATCTAATTCCACACACACTGAGCTTGAAATTGCATCAGTTATCTCTGAAACATTATGATGAGCTAATCACCAAAGATTATTATTCTTAGGAAAAACAGTTGTAATACAATAAGATTTTTAATAAACCAACAGGTGGAGATAATAAAGGTAAAACAGCAGAAGTTCTTAGTATATGATTTTTAGTCCCAGTGTTGTATCCTTAGAATGACTTTTCTGCCTGCAATTTCCTTTAGCCCATAAAAGACAAGTTACAGAGAACGAAAAGCATAGTACTTACATTGATTTAACATTTTTCCAGTGAAAGAAAATACTCAAGAAAAGCTTAGTAACCATTGCATTTCTGGAGAAATTTCTGTGCTCTATTTCTTTGCATGTTCCATAGCAAACATAGCCATCAGATTCTTTCCAGACGCTAAGCATTTTTAAATTTGTTTTTGGTTTACATATTTGGAAATTAGCACGGTTATTATTATTTAAAAATGAACCCAGATAATTCCAGTTTTGAATATGACCAGGAACAACATTGGTAAATTAGAGCCATTGAAATACGTTTCCTTCCAGATCCTTCACAAAAAGAGCACTGAAGGATTTAGAGCATCTCAAAAAGTTTTCCCCAGGCCTTTGAAATCTTTCAGTATATCTTGCATAATTTACCTCATGTCCTGCCTTTCACTTCTCTGTCAATTTGTATCTATGATTTAGTCCGAAGATATTCAGTCTGCCTCAGTGATTCAAAAGAAAATGTTTCACAACATCGTTAAATATCAGTATCCTACTGGATTCAGCATTGAGAAAGAATGTACTATACCAGTAGAAGCCATTTTGGGGCATATAACATAAAGATGATAAACTAGTGAACAGATTTTAGGTGTCTGATAAAAACTGGTTGAACAGACCAAAGATGGGCTGTTATTTCCATATTCTGCAACAACAGACAAAAGTTAAAGAAAATAAATAAAAACAGTGGTCAAAAATGGAAGGAGTAAAAACAGGTTAACTTCAGAGACTTTTAATCTTAATTACAGTATTGTGATCTGGATAAAGAATTCAATCCAAGAATTGTAGACTGTGATTTAAAATAGTTTTTCTTTGTCCTTTCCTAATATGTACATTTAATACAGATTTCCTCACATGACAAATCTTTGCTTCATTCTCATATCTCTAACATGTCCATCTTACCCCTAGCACACCAGTAATCAAGCTCAGATGTCTTTGCAAAAAAACCAAGCAGAATTGGGTCTTACTTTATCTTTTTTTTTTGTGGGATAAGAAAAATCAGGTTTCACATCTCTCAGGTATTGCTGGGAAACAAAAGAATTAATACTGCTTTGATAAATAAATATTCAATTTCATAATGACCATTTATGGAAACTGTACTAAAATGCACCTAATTCAGGCTAGACAGGCAACTGTAATTTATTAGTGTAATATAACTTTTGTGATACAGAGTTCACTTTATGTGTCTATAAACTTAATGCTGGTGATTGCAGTCTGAGAAGTTTTAGGTAAAATACTGAAAAGTCTAGGCTTCCCTAATACTCAGCCCTAACAACAATCTCCGATATAGAAATGCAGAAACTCAAATAAAGGTGGGAATAAATTCCTAAAGGACAGGCTCATGAATTATATCCCAGTATTTTGAGGCAGGGTAAAAATTTCTTACCTCGGCAGTTGGGTAAAGGGCTACTCCACTGCCCATTGCTTCGACACTGTGCTCGAGAAGCACCCTGAAGTAAGTATCCAGTGTTGCAGGTAAAATTTACCACATCATTTAAATTGAACTCACTGCCATTAGTCATTCCATGAGCTGGATTCCCAGGATGGCCACATGTGATTGCTGTTAGAAGAAAAATAGACAGGTCAGCATCGTAGTGAAAGGTACTGATCCTTGGAATCACTTGTAGGTTGGAGCTCTTTTGGCATTTTGGTTCTTTGGTTTTGGTTTTTTTTCCCTTCTGAATTTGTCTTTGATATTTATACAAGACATAAGAAAAAGAATAGGATATATTTATTGAGACTTCTTAACTGCCAGGAGGAAGATTTTATTTTTCAAAAAAACTCTTAGAACCTACTTTTTACTTCATATTGAAAGTTGTAATAAAAATAAATTTAAATCTCTATTTTTTATTTATATATATATACACAAAATATATGCATTTTCACACACATCTGATATGTATTAGACCTTTAAAAATGCATATAAAAACTCCTACTTATACAGATAAAGGAAAATATTTATTCCCAGCAAGCTTAAACATGTAGTAGTGCCAAATGAATTTGATGCACTATTTCAGAACATTCTGGAGTTCTGAAGCATTCCAGTTTCAAAGATCTTGCATTGCTTTGCTGAAACAGTGATTCTTTTAATCTGATTTTCTTATGATGATAGAGACAGCATTTTTGGGAGTAAATCTTTCCCATTTTGTATATTATGTGTGTTGATTTTGCTAGTATAGTACTTATACGATAAGCTTATTACGGTCAAGCTCTAGCTTTCCATGTGACAAGATATTAAAATATTATAGGAAAATAAAGAAAAGCATAGATATTCACATTGTAAAATCAGATTGTACATATATACATGCACAGAGAACTTCTCAACTCTGTGCTAGTGATGTTTATCATACTCGAATAAATCACCTGTACACAGGTTTATTTTTTATTTTGATTCTGTTGTGCTGCTACTCACAAGGAACTAAGCAGAAACCTTCTTGTTTCCTATTAACTCTCAACAAGCAGCAAGTGGAAAGATCTTTCAGAAAATACTTGGCTAAATTGTGGTCCAGCTGGTTATCCAGTAAAGAGACAGGGAAAGACCTGTGTGTCACAAATTTTGCAAGATGAAGGAGACTGACTTTTATATGAAACTAAGAAGCTTAATTAGTCATGGGTGGAGAACTACAAAGGCTTCCTTAGATATTATTTTTAAGATTACAATGCCTGGTACTTTACAAATCTGAAAATCCTTTCAAAGTAAATTAGAAATATAAAAAGATGTGATCTTTTGTAAAAATCTAACAAAATAAAGACCAATTTGGGGCAAATTTTATAGGGCACCACCCCTAACATCTTTGTAATAACTCATTGTATTGGATCTACCTGAGATGGATGTCTTACAGTGCTGTGCCTTGTATCAGTAGCTAGAAAGGTGTTGATAACACCCCAGTGTTTTGGTACTGCTGAGCAGCACTGCACAGTACCATTGCTGTCTCCCCAACATTCCACCTTCCCACCAGTAGGCTGGGAGTGGTCATAACCTTGCAAGGGGATATAACCAGGTCAGCTGACCAAAGGGATGCTCCATACCATATGAAATTTGCTCAGATATAAAAGCTAAGAGAAAGGAGGAGGAAGAGGCAAGGTAGGAGGGCAGTGGGGGAGGAGGGGAGGTATCATCCGTTATTTACATTTATGTTTTGGAGTGACCATTACGCATGCTGAAGCCCTCTTTCCTGGGAAGCAGACAGACATTGCTTGCTGATGGGAAGTAGAAAATCAAAATCTTTCTTTTCTTTGTTTGCACATGCAGCCATACCCTTTTGTTTTAGTAAGCTGCCATCTTGTTTTCTTCCCTTGTCTTTCTGAGGAGGGGAGTGAGAGTAGCTCAGTAGCCACCTGACATCCAGCCAAGGTCAACCCACCACAGACATATTTCTAGTTCATGCTCCACAATGCTCCGTCAGAAGAATTTTTCAGTAGAACACATTTCTAGCATTGGTGAACAGTATGTTTTCACTTTACAACTCAGAAATAAGTCTCATTTGTATGAGAATTTCTTAAAAATAAATAAATTAATCAAAGGCAGAAAGTCATCTGAATTTTGGATGCTGACATTAAACAAATCCTCTTGCATGGCTTTTTAGTCTGTCAGCGTTCTAAGCAAAAGAAAACCATGTTGTAATGGAAAGTGTTAGGCAACCTCTAATAACAAAATCTGATGCCACTTCTTCTCATAACAGTAATGATAACACCCATTTAGGAAGAAACAGCCTCTTGTCCCTCCCCCCCACCCCAAACCAGCTTTGTGCCTTTCTTTTTAAGGGATTTTATTCACTGCACAGTCAAATGAATGCACTAATAGTAATAATGCTAGCTAGTGGCATTATCTTTTGACAAATATAAATCACTTGAAGGTATAAATAGGATTTTAAAAGGACAATGACACTTGGGAGATATTACCTGCCACTGTATGCAGCTAGAAAATTTTATTTTACCCTAAGAAAAAAAATACTGAGCATTTAGAAATCTAACATGGATTAGACAGAAAAGCTGAACATCTTAATGACTCTCTCTGGGTAGACAACAATACTTCTGTCTGAATTGTAGATATCTTAAAAAATGCAGCACTGAAATAGTTGATACAAATGCTCCATTAAAAGTAACAAAAAATGTCTAAAAATGGGGCTGTTTTATTAAACTGAAATGAAAAGGAAATAAAATCAACTACATAATAAAGTAGTAAAATAAAAAACAGATGAATTGGACTTGACTGATAAAATGGGTGATGGTTCAGAAAATGTCAGATAACCTGCCACACAAATGAAGAATGAACAAGAGAAGGAAAGACTGCAATTCTAGCAATTAATTATGCAATTTTCAAAAACAGGTGAATTAAGAAAATAGTAAAGGCTATAAAAAAGCTAACATCTTTTCTACCAGATGTAGCATAACCCAATGCCATGCCTTGGCTTGCATTGATAAGTCAGCTTGAGGCCAGTTTGAAAAAATGGGCAATCACCATCAGAACTGTACAGATGAACACTAGTCCAGCTTTGTTCTTCAAGAAATGAAAATATACAAAGGAATTTTTTACTCCTGGTGAGAAAATAGGGGAGAGGCTCAGCAAGCCCACAGTTGACATAACAACTATACCTGGGCAAAGAGAAAGTGATAGATTAAGTTACACAGCTGCAGCCTGCTGTTCAAACCCTTTCAGTGTCTATGCCATCCTGTTTCTGAAACAACAGAAATCAGGAGTTACTGAAAATATTAAGTCTGTGCTAGGTTAGAAACTGGTTTGTAACAACCCTTGTCATTGACAATAGGTCCAATAAATATCTGATCTGAGCACAAACACTTTTGAACAACCAATCCACTGTTAATGTTCAATTATGTTTAAAATAATAGCAATAATTCAGTGAAAGATTAATTTTACTTACGGACACAAACAGGGGTTTGTCCAGACCACTTGTGATCCTGTAGGCAAATTCTGACAGAAGTACCAACAAGTCGAAAGCCAGGATTACACTGGTAGACTACAGTGTCGCGATAACTGAAACCATCTCCACTAATATGACCATTTACAATTGGGTCCGGAGAGCCACAGTGACCAGCTATCATAAAAGAAAAGTCCATTAAAAATGTATATTTTGACAAGACTTGCCAAAATTTACAAGAAAAAACCCAAAATTTCAACTTTAATTTCAGTAAACAATATATTTAGAGTCAACTACTGCACTGTGCAGAACAAGTTCTCAGGTGTAAAACCTACAGATGATATTTCTTTGACTATTTGAAGAAGTAAATAATGAATTAGAGAAATGAGAATTCTATTATGAAATAATGGTATGGGTTTGAGTTAAAGACCTCACACTTCTCTGAGGAAAAAGACAACCTTACTAAGGCACTGCACTGTAAAAAAAAAAGCAGAAGTTGGGTATTTTTGTTGGTACTGACCAAACTGCAAAGCAATAAAAAGAAGGGCTTACTATAATTTTGACATGAATATGAATTTATAAGCATTTTTCAGATAGATGAAAGCATGAGCAGGAAGGAATGTCTGCCAGCACTCTTTCCTCCTTATTTCAGCTGCTTTCAAAACAATACAGAATGCATTATTCCAGGATAATAGCAGTCTTGGCACTGAGGAAGCAAAGTAATGATTTAATTCATTCTGGATGCTTCATTCTGTTTGAAAACAGAGCTGCTGAGCAGAAAACTATTTCTCTTTACTGATTAAGGAGGATAAAACAGTTCTTTTTTTGTAGTGACACTGATTAATTACAACTGCAGTAATTTCATCTGAAACTGTGTTAAGTCCTCATTTTGAGAGGTGAGGACTGGGACCTAAGGCTCAAGACTGCAGCTACAATGGGTTGTGTGTGTGTGATCTCTTCTGTTTCATGCAGGCTGTATCCATCAACAGCAACTTGTTTGTAACTTTTCTTTGGGATTCAAACTCCTTTCTAATAAAGCCCCTTTAATCATGCTAGAGATTAAATTTCATTCACACCTAATAGCTCTTCTAAAATATTAGAAGGATAAAATGTATACCACTTGATAGGTTTTTCATACCTACAGGATTATTATAAAAATCCTAATTGTAAGATTGCTGATGCCTCTAAGAAGACATTGTGGTATTGTTCTGCAAATTTGAGGAAGAAGTATGAATGCTTCTTTTCATTCGTTATACAGCTACTTTTCCCCTTACAACAGAGAATATGGCAACAGAGGACATGGAAAGCATATTTTTCTCCTTGAAATGTGTCATGGAATAATTTACCTTATTGTTCTCAGTTCAAATTACAAATATGATCCCCTTTACCCTTCTCTCTCCTCCAGCCTCACTCAGCCTCTCCTTGTCTAAAAGATACTCCTGCCCCTGGCCCCTAATGGGTCCTTCCCCTGAACTTGCTTCATTTTGCAATATCTCTCTTCTGTGGTGCAGGACACAAAAACTACACACAATTTTCCACATGAGTGCTGGAGAGGAAATAATAACCATGACCTGCTGACTACACTGGTGCTAATACACTCCAGTCTGTGATATTTTTACTGCAAGGCCACACTTTTAACTCTTAGTCAGCCTCTCCACCCAGTCACCTGGATGCTTTCTGTAAAGCTTGTTTTTACCCAGTCAGTTCCAAGAGTACTCACAGATGGCATTATTCTAGGCAAAGTGCAGGATTCTGTATTTGTCTTTCCTGAACTTCATGAGCTTCCTGTCAGCCTGTTCCTCCAGATTCTAAAGGTCTCTCTGTCTAGCAGTACCTACAATTCACACATCAACTGTTCTCCCACCATTTGGTGCCATCCTCAAACTTGTTGCAGCCATATCCAAGTGACCGACAGAGACTGGATAGTACGGGCCTTTGTACTCATCCTCAGTGTCCACTGGCTCCTAGTCACACTTCGAATCAAGAACCAATACCCTTAGATTTTGCTGGCTCAATTACTTTTCCATCCATTTTGCAGTCCCCCCATCCAGTACCTGTCTTCTAAGTTTGGCTACAAGGATACAAGGGGAGACTGTTTCCAAAGTTTTGCTACAACACAAAGTGAAAGAAGTCCACTGTTGAAATCTACATCTCATGAGACAGTCACTGGAAAAAGCATTATCAAGATTTGCTTTTGATTCTTCCATCTTGCCTGTTCCCAATTATCTTCTTATTATCCCTATGCCTAGAAATTAGTTCCTAATATTTACTCCCTAATTTTTTTTCCAGGGACTGGGGTGAAATAGAAAGGAATACATTTGGGTTTTTTTAATTTGCTAGATCTAAATAGCGAAGAATGGAAAAGCAGTAGATGCATTGAAGACAAACACAGGAGCACAGGGAATTTCAAGAAGAAAGATAGATGAAATGTGCCACCTGGCATAAAGAAAAATATTATGCACTTTCTCTTAAATGGGGATTTAACAAGTTGCTGGACTTATTATGTGAGACATTTCATTTACAGATCATTCCACGAACTATATTTAATGATTTTTCAGGGAATTTTGACTCATTTAAATTAACTATTCCAACATACCAAGAACTGAAAGAGCACTGCAATGACACAAAATGTATGTAATTTTCTCATCAACTAAAATTAAAGAAAATTAAGAAGGCTGTGAGGGGATTTTTCAGTAAAATATGCCCTCAAGACTTTGGAAAATTATTCACATGCATCAAGGTTGGTTCAGTAGTTTTATTCTAAAACACCTGGAAAGCAAGATATAAATAATTCTATTTTATTTTAATATGAATTTCAAATATAAGCCAATATCATAATATTATACTGCAGTTTACCTATGAGTTATCAATTAAAGGATTAGATATTTTTACACAAGCACAGTCAGCAGCAGGATATTTTCAATAAATCTAAGGCATTATATATATCATATAAGTAAAAGATGGAATGAAGTAGATTATATTTAACTTTAGATTTTAAGTATGTCCTTGACCTGTTTATGTGTAGTTTTGCACCTGAAAGTCATAAAAACATAGGAAAACACACTGATCCATGATTAAGTGCCACTGAATTTGCAGAAGGAGTCAGGCAAATTTAAAGGCTTCCAATGCTCCATGTCCTGTATGAACCTATGGTCACCCATACACAAAAAGTATGCATAAAAACACATGGGTTTCATGACTTATAGTTGCAAATACTCTTGGAAGGAAAAAAGGGAAAGAGACATAATATCAGCAGTGAGAGTAAATGAGTGAAATTGAAAGGAATCTTGCCTAGCAATTCATATTTATCCCTGTATAACTAATAAAAAAATAAATGTAATACTAACAACCTGAAGACTTAGGACTCATATTGAGCCTTAGACTCATTAACTACAGTCCTTGGATTTAGCTTTCTTTAGAGACAAATAATAAGGGTTTGAAAAACCGTTTCCTGAGATACAGAAATTAGTGTACTCATTTAGCCTGAAATTATAAATTGATTCAACACAGATCAGCAGGTAACATAAAGTGATACCTATTTTCATCTATAGCTGTCCTGAATTATATTCATGTAGGTACAATGTAGACAAAAAGCATCTCTAAGTCATTATAATTACTTTGAAATGGAAAGGCTCACTCAGAGCTCCCTGGGTGTTTGCCTTCTGATTTTCACAGGCTTCAGGTAAGTCTTAAAAGCACCTCTGAAATAAATTTGGGGCATGTTGTCCTTGAAATTTAGGAATATTGAACTAGCAGCATTCACATCATCCAGCTTTAAAATTTAAGAATTTACCTTTCTTGAATTGCTCTCTGGAGGACCCTACATAGTGCCATTGACCTTGGATTGTATTCTAAATTGCATCTATATTAAGTGTCTGAGGAACATGGTATTAATACACCTTATGTGAGAGAGTGTGAGAGAGAGAGAAAAGGGCTTAGCAGCAGAAATAAAATTTTCTGCAGCATGCATGGGGTAACTCAAACTTTCACACTCAAAGCTGTACAATATTTTTGGCACTGTAGAGCCTGTCTGATTTTGAAATAGCAAAGACTAAGTAGTGATTAACCTGCCAGCTCTAAATGTGATCTCTTTTGTCTGGTGAGGTAGATCCATGCATTTAATAGTTCTAAGCATAGGGCTTCATTCAACAATGAAATCAATCAAATAGGAACTAAAGTCCATCTAAGTTTTCAGAAAAAGAATTGGGAAGCATCATAAGACAAGCAATGCTTTTACTGCAATAATAGCTCCTGCAAGAGGTCCTGTGTTCATTACAAGTGAGATTAGATCTGTAAAAATAATTTAAAATGCAGAATGAGATAGTCAGGTGGAAAAAAAATTATGAGCTGTAAGGAGATAAGATAAAGATAAGATAATAGTAATCTATACCAATTTCAGTGGGGATTTGTAAAAAACTGGCTTAGACAAAATCCAACACCAAATTACTTGTGGAGAAGAAAAGGATGACTTCATATACATTAAATTCAAGCTGCATATAGACACAGTCTTTTCTAAATATGAGATCTAATAAACTTATTGTTTCCTAAATAGTTAAAAGTTTCACTAGGTGTAGTTTCTAAACTGACTTTCAGACTAACATGGCATTGTTCTCTACGTAAGTCCTGTACTGATAATTCTTCTCCATCCCTACACTACTTGAATCTAAACTCATGACCACCATAGACAGTTAATCTTCTGGGATGTTCAGTGTAAATGTTATTTCTAAATAGTCAGAATAGAAGAAAAAAACCTCTTTTCCAGCCTTCCATGGGCAAGAGTGATTTATAATACAAACAGAATCCATTGAGACTTGT
Organism: Struthidea cinerea; assembly: GCA_013397865.1. NCBI lineage: Eukaryota > Metazoa > Chordata > Aves > Passeriformes > Corcoracidae > Struthidea > Struthidea cinerea. Next base: position 624,497 of record VZTI01005613.1, on the reverse strand, counting down.
GTATTATTTCATTTGCATATGCTAGCAGCCAAAATATCCTGCATATAGCCTTTAATAAAAGAAAAGTACTACATAAGTACTAAATAGTGTTACTATAGATCAGAATATGAAGTCGTATTTCAGATTATTCAAAATGAATGAATCCCGACACGTATCTTTATGCTTGAATTCATTCCATGCAGGTGTCAGGCAACATCCTGGCAATGAATGGTATAACACACTGGAAAAACCTACAGGGGTAATAGCTCTTTCTTTTACAATAGAGTTTGTATGTTTGGAACAGAAGAAATGGCTGTGGAAAACTCTTACACATACAAGTTTTGGGCTGTTGGATCTTCACAGCTGCAGTTCCAACATATTTAAATGTCAGTCAGCCTCAGTCAGGGATAACTTGACACCAATAGATAGCGGATGTGTTTTTAGATACAAGCCTCCTGTATACTTACACTGTGGAACTGATGAACTTATGCATGCAAAAAAGTAATGCTGAATCATAACACTCCCCTAACCAACACCGAAGTGGAATTTTTTTCTTAGGTAAAAAAAGTTTATTTTACTTCTTTACTGCTCTAAATATCAAAAGAAGTAGCAATTAGTGTACTCTGCTTATGCCTGTATCCTATGCTTATGCTATCCTATGCTTATTTCCTATATCAAAATGACATCATTCTTAATACTGCATATTTCAAATCAAAAAATAAGTTTTGAAAACATATCAAGCCAGGCAAGTGTTCTTCATTTTCATAAAAATTGACAGAAACAGCTGCGTCTTGCTGGGAAGTCACTACCAATGAACTGACATTTAGAAGTTAGGTTAGTTCTATGAGACAATGGTCACTACTTCTGACCATTCCGTATCTTAAGAGACAACATACTATAAAACTATATTCACAAAAACTGAACTACAAACATTGCTGTTGCAAAATGAAAGAGTCAATCAGGAGTACATAATGAAAGGTTATAAAATCTTAACTCGGACCTGAATTACATGATTCCATGCTATTTTTTTTTCTGAAAATATTCTGTCTCTATTTTTTTTCTGCTGCAGCCTAGTATCTGTGAGAGATTGAGATGTTAATGGTTAATGCCTCAAACATTGTTAAGATCACTGTAGGACTTTGCCCATTATGGCAAGTTGTATAAAGAAGCCACTGCTCATGTGTGGTCATGAAACCTTCCCCACACACTGAATAAGCCTCTGCGAATTCCTGGAAATCTGGACAGAAAGTTAAGCCACCTGATGGGAACTTGAGATAAGATAAAGGTGGTTCTATCGCCCAGTTATCTCAGGTCTAAGAAGTAAACAAGCCTGGGAGAGAAGAATGTATCCACATGGAAAACCAACTCAGCAGCTGTGCTAAAAATCAGCTCGGTCTGGGTCTGGTGCAGGGAGGGCATAGCCCACAGACTCGTTTCTGAGGCCTTCCACCAGAGGACTGCATGTGATGCACAGTGTTGTAACAGATCCACAGTTTTGCAAAGCCACTGTAAAACTTCTCCACCCAGGAGAGATGCTTGGACATTCCCATGTATACCTGAACATAAAGATAAGCATGGAACACTGTGTGTTCTGCTAAAATGGCATAGTGGGGCAGAAGAGAAGAAAGATGGTTTTTATGTGAGGTTGAGCTCTGAAGAGGAAAGCAGAATTCCTCTTTTCCTGGGAGTAATTGAATACATTCAGCTATAAGGCAAGAAGAAAATCTGCAAAATTAAGGTAGACAAAGAAAATAACAAGTTCCAGAAATAAATATACTGTCCACAACCAAGAATAAACCCACTGCTGAGCCTCAAATGTTACTCAAAAAGAGAATCTTTTTCTTATGTCTGTATTAGGAGTGTAAACCAATATGAGTGGATCTGAAGAGAACAAGAGTTGGGGTGAGAACTTTATGTCCAAACTATATAAATCTCAGGGTTAGAAAGAGTGTTGGTCTTGCTTCACTTTTGGCTGCCTCTTGTCTGCTTCCCCTGACTGAATTCTCAATAGGCTGAACACTCAACTGTAGTTGGAATGCATCAGGAATACTCCTAAATGAAGATTATCTTAAAGCTTAGTTTCATCACACACCCTGCTCCACAAAGAAAAGTGCTGTGAGTGTGGGCAATTATTTGAGTCACTTGAAAACCATACTGGTTTGAAAAGCATTACAGCAACATAAAATACAATTTAATTTCTAATAAAAAGATATATGCTAGTAGAATAGCACAAAATCATATTCTGTACACAATATTTTCATATTTAAAGTATCTTTATTTCTCATTGATTCAAAAATGTTCTTGCTTGACAAGAGCTGAATTCCAGTTCTTGATACTGTTTAGGACAAAACAAAATGAAACAAAAGAAAGAACAGAAATTTGGGGTTTTTACCTAGGCATTGGGTTTCAGTACCACTCCAGAGACCATTTGCCAAGCACTCTCTCACATGAGAACCAACTAATGTGTATCCTGTGTTACAAGTGAATATTGCAGTAGCTCCATACACTGTTAAGGTTCCAATCTTATTTCCATTCGGTGGAGATGGAAGACCACCACAGGAGATAACTAGGAAAAAAAAAGCGACAGAACATACTGAAATATGAAAATATTTTTCATAATTTTTTAGACTGGAAGACAATACATCACCTTGTGTTTTCTTAAAAAGTAAATGTAATAGGAATAAATACAAGAGTTGTATTCCATAAAAAGGGCTTAAAATTATGCTTGATTTGGCAACATATGTTCTAAATCTAAAAATTATTTGGGATACCTGCATACCTTGACAGCAGCCAATCCGTATTTCTACTTCTGAAATAAGGGTGTTACATGAATTCCTGAGAGGTTGTGGTTATATTCTATGTGTACATATCCATGGCTACTCCTCAAATACACTTTCCCTGGCCATTTTAAGTGTTGTGTCGGTTTAAAGGTATTATATATCTTTTTAACATGTTGTACTCTGAATTGTTATGACCTCTTTTTTCTTATTTCCCACTACTATTCATAAGCATATAGCATATATGATAGTCCACTTGCTAAAGCAATAAATCTTCTGGATTTGCCAAAGACTAGACTTTACCAATTATCTCAGAAACCTTCTGTAGCATCAGCTGCAACCCACAGCAATTGCATACCACATGAAAAGTTCTTTTCAAGAATGTATCAAACTCTAATTTAATAAAACCATTCTATCATTTCTTTTGTTTCTAGAAGAGTATATAAATAATATTGCAATTTAAGATGCAGACCAGTGTCTTCAAGAGCTTCAACTGTATTTTATCATATGTTAGCAAAAATCATCTTTTTACTTTCAAAAGCATCTTGATCACAACTAAACTTCCTATTTGAAATCTCAGGGCCCCATTCTTACATATTTTAAAATGTTCACTATAGAAAACAACATGGAATTGGTTAGAATTTGGATAAAATCAAGTACCATCTACTACACAGTTAACTAACTCAGTCATAATCAGAACATATATGATCATAGTTTCTTATGTACATTATGTGTCCAGAGATGAGTAGGACTCATTTTGACTACCGTCAAGTCACATTAATGTAATTTGTGGAGTAGCCTAACATTATAATTTCTAATGTTAATGCTGAATATGAATTACATTTATGTTAAAAAAAAGAAATCAAACTCTATTCCTAAGATGCAATAAACTGTTCTAAACACATTAAAAATGCTTTATTGGCTTTAATTACAGAGATTACAGTTAAAAACACCCGAACTACATGAATAATGAGCTATCTTGTGATTTTTTAGGCATCTGTTCAGCATATTCTTAAAAAAATAATCTTACTAATTAGCTCTGTCTTAATCCAGAATGCCCTTTAATTTGAAGTTTTTGCTATTCCTTTAGAGATACTATGTACAAGTAGACATTGATAAATGTGATCTAAACCCCTTATCATCAGTGTTTCAATTAGCTTTCCTACTGCTTCAGAAAAATAAACAACTAGAATATATATTTATATAATCTATCCTTAACATGTGAATGACATAGAGAAAGTGAACACCAGACTCCTGAAAATATTCTACAGTGTCTTTCTGGATCTTAATGATCCATGTCCAATGGAAATAATAGTGAATATCTCTTGGGGGGTGAAGTTTTCTATAATTAAATACTAATCAGTCCTCTAGCAGAGGGCAAAATAATGTACCTTTCTTATAAATTAACTAATATCTCTTCAATCAGCAACTCCCTGTGTTTCTGTGTCTAATACTTCACTTTTGGTTAACTGCATGTGGAACACCCCATTTTCTACTTACATAAAATTTCTGTAATTGTAGAGGGTGGGAAAGAACTATCTTTTCAAAGACTTGTCAGCAGCTGAACAGTAGCTGCATATTAGGCAGCTCGAAATACATTTTTTAGTATGTGTGAACAAAAATAAAAGGACACAATTGCAGCCAACTGTATTTAAAAAATAACACATTGTAAAAAAAAAAAAGAAGTTTTGTAAAAATTTATTAAGACTTTGGCACTGTAACCCTTGAAATCTGCATGAATCCACTGAGAATGCCAAGGTTCTCTAAAACTTTAAACATCCAAAGTCAGGTAATTTATGGCATTTTTGTATGAAGACACTGTAAAAGCTCATACGAATGTTTCTCCAACAGTACAGTTTTAATGCTTCACCCGAGGTCAAAGCAATATCATCTTCTAATCTAACTCTAATCTGGAATCTTCAAAAGTAATAACATTTTCTCCGAGTATTTTCTGCATACTTATACACCATCTAGTTGAAAAAATACAGATTGATCTCTTGCTGCTACTTCATTGGCTCTTGTAAGAAGCATATTGTACTTAACACCTAAGGAGTTGGAATAAATTAGTTTCAAGTTAATGAAAATTTCACACTTTTTTACTTATTGGAATGCTAGAGCAAAATAGTTTATTAGAACCTTTATTTATAAAAGAAAATATATGTATTAAAAAGCATAGGATATTCTGTAAACAAGTCTGTTCCTTACCTTTACAGGCTGGCCTTTCATTGCCGATACTCCAGGTTCCATTAGTCCTGCACTCTATGAGTCTTTGACCCAATAAATAATATCCAGGACTGCAACTGAGCATGACTTGAGCTCCATAGTCATTCAGTGACCCAGAAATCAGTCTCCAGACAACATGTTCTGAGAGAAGAGTCTCTATGTTGGGGCAGGTTACAGCTGTGAAGAAAGGACATGCACATATTAGCATTCTGCCCCTAAATTTCTTTATAGGTGTGTGTCTTGCCTTACTGGCAGATGTTTCACAATCTAAGACTTAGAATACCATAGTCATTTTAGAAATACATGTTCTAAGAAAAATAATTCTCATATAGTGAGTATTACAAATTGAACTGGAGTTTGTAGCATATTTTCATTTAGTGAGATGTACTGGAACAGTGATGTACAGTTATGCTCTCTAATGAGATTTATTAAAAATTTCAGAGACAAAACACATCACAGACTACAGTGGATGTAAAAGGGAAAGCAAATATTGCTTTGTAATATTCACAAAGCTCGAAGAAGTACTTAAAACAGGTTGCCGTAAAAGCTGCTAGCACACCTTGAAATGCTAATTACTATAAAACTGTATATTGTGGGTGTACAGCAAAATTATTTCATCCCAGCTTAGAAGACTTTAAAAAAATTGATTATATCTAGGAAGATTTTTAGAGTTATTTCAGTTCTGTTGCTTTTAGCATTTCTTATTTTGTAAGAGAATGCAGTTACTGACAATAGAAAAGAACTATAGTTTATGTTCTTTTTTCAGTTTCAATTTGATGCTCTGCAATTTAAGTCCACAGAATGTTTACAATATTTACAATATTGACATGAAATCTATCTAATGTGCCTATGACTCTAGACTAGCGTTATGAAAATATTTATGACTATTTAAAGTAGTTATATTTGTTATCTTTTACCATGTTATTCAGAATTTCCCTGCTACAGAAAATGTCTGGGTGAATTAGTGACTGTTTATGTCACTAAGTGAGATTCAATAAGTAAATACTTTAGAAAAAAGTACTACCCCAGAAACAGTTGAGAAAAGCTATACTTTCTGATAAAAATCAACCAACCAACACCACCAACAAAAAAAAGTAGCAGAAATTTAGTTTCTTTGTAAGTTGCTTAGTGGAAGACAAAAGCATTAGGAGGAAGTGTGTAAAAATCCCAAATGAAGAAATGAAAAGAATAGTCTGGTTCTCATTTATGCTACAATAAATTAATACCATTCCACCACGGAAAAGACTAACAAGCTGGCTAAATAAATAAATAAATAAATACATACATATTCGGTAGACTTCACACTGTCTGAGAGGTACAAAGTGATTTTATCACAAGTATGAATGCATGATGAAAGAGACTAGTTCAGGCTATCACTGAACTAAAAGGAAAGTGATAGAATCAAAATTCCTGAAAAAAATTTAGATGCTAATGCTATAATTATATGTCTACCTTTTCCAATATTTATCTTACCCATGGCAAATTTTGGCATCCAGGAAAAACAGAACTGAACACAGCATATCTATGAAGATGTGTAAGAGGAGAAATAATTTGAACAACTTTCAAATGACAGATTATAATATTATATTGAGTTGAAATGTAGAATATTTTCTTAGATTTTTTTTTTTTAGTATATCTTAGGACAGATTGCCAGTGTAAAATCACTTTGAAACTTAATAGGTTTTCACTCTGGCCTTTACAACAGTATTTTCACTACTTAAGAACAGTATCCCAAGTTAATAGAGGACTGCCTACTCAGTCATTTAATTTATTTTGGTATTGATACTAAACTATGTTTCATAGATATGGAAAGATTATAAACTATCAACCAAGAAACATCTTTCCTTATTTGTTGTTAAATAAAATATGCATATTGAAGCACTCTACTTAAAACCTTGTAGTGAAAATCATATAGGTCTTTCAGAAAACAAAAAATATGCCAAATAGGAACTTAACACCTATCAACTGCAACATTTTTATCACTCCTCCTTTAAAGCAATAGTTTTATTGGTTCTTTCAAATATGAAAGCAAGCTTCTTATTTAGTCTAATGGCAACAATTTTCGTCTTAACCATAGGACATATCTCAAGACAGGCTCAGCTATTTCACAATGTGAAAATAAGCCGCATAGATGTTACCTCTACATACTAAGGTCAGTATGCAATTTATTCTTTCTTTATCTATAGATACACTTAGATTTGCAAGCACACTTTACAAACAACTATCAGATTCTAATGCATGAATGTACAATTTCTAATTCAGGATGTTCCTGAATACAGAATATACTTCTAGGTTGTGTTGATGTAATCAACTAAAACTGCTACTTGAAAAATTTTAATTTTACAGGAATTGATTTTGATTTATTAAACTCCTCATCCTTCAAGAAACAAAAAAGCAACTATTACTATTAACAGATGCTTGATTTTGCGCACATGGTTTGTGAATGAGTGCATCAACTTGCCTCTTATGGTCAGTCTCTTGGCCATACGGTCTGGGCATTATTTAAATTCTCATTTGCATAGATGAAACTCTATAAGGGATTATCTCAACTTCTTGCAGATGTGAAGATGTTCTCTTACTTCTTCAGGCATTTTTATTCATACATAAATGTATGAATAATATTGATTTACATAAAATACAGGTCAGAAAACATAATTATAATTTGAAATCATGATTAAGATTATCCATTTTAATGACATGACAATCTCCATATATTGATAATTCTGAATAGACTCAAAAGAAGGGAATTCATAATGACATATAATTACCATAAAAAAGAGTTGTTATAAAGCCCTGATAGGCAGATCTGTCAGGTCAATGTGTGACTCTGAGGCTGGCATAAGTGGAAGAATTTGGGGTTTGTTGACCATGGGATGATCTACTCAACACCTGGTCTACTGACACCTGACAGAATGCACCTTTCTCAGAGAGGAAAAAGAGCTCTACCACAGGAGCTAGCGGGGCTTGTTGACAGGGCTTTAAAGCAGCTTGGAAAGGGGAAAGGGAAAATACCCGGCTTGGCAGTGATGAGAGATGGTATGGTGTGCCAGAACTTGAGGAAACGAGCGCTAATGAGATGCCTCGATCTGCCTCGCAAGGTGCTGGCTACAAAGTACCGTACTTAAAATGTTTCTACACATGTGCACAGCATGAGTAAAACAAGATGAGCTCCAAGTTTTGCCCCAGTCCCAGTCAGGTCTCATTGCATAAGTTAAACCTGGTGGGATGAGTCCTGTGACTGGAGCGCCCCCTTGGATGGTTACAGGCCCTTCAGGAGGGATAGGCAGGGCAGAAAAGGCAACAGGTGGTAAGGGGGTGGCACTGATGCAATAGAAGGGTTAGAATTTATGGAGCTCACAGCTGGCAATGGCTTAGTTGGGAGTTTCTGGATAAGAATCAAGGGACAAACAAATGAAGTGAATGTCATTGTGAGAGTCTACTGAGACCCACAGCTATGAAGATGATGCCAATGAACTACTCTTTGAGGAACTAAGGGATGCTTCCAAGTCAACTGCTCTTGTCCTTATGGGGGACTTCAAACTGCCAGAAACTAACTGGGAGAACCACACAGCTGCTACAACCCAGCCCAGAAGATTCCTAAAAACCTGGATGACAGCTTTATGGGACAGGTCCTAAGGGAGTTGGCTCAGAAAGATGCCCTTCTTGATCTATTGCTTGTCAACAGAGAGCGTCTCATAAGGAAGTGGAGATTCTTGGCTGTCTTGGCCACAGCGACCATGAAGCGACTGAGTGTAAAATTTCTGTTGACAGGAAGAAAAGTGCCAGGAAAATCTCAACTCTGGAATGAGGAGAGCAGAATTCACCCTGCTCAGGGAACTAGCAAGTAAAATCCCCGTGGAAAATATTTTTGCAGGTGTTGGGGTCCATCAGTGCTGGTCACTTTTTAAACATTGCCTCCCTAAGGACACAGGAATGCTGGAAGCCAAGCAGGTGAGGCAAAAGGCTGGCTTGGTTGAACAGGTATCTCCTCTTGGAAATAAGGCAAAAAAGGAAGGTATATGCTCAGTGGAAGCAAGATCAGGTGTCATGGGAGGAATAAAGAGATGCTGTTTGCCACTGTAGGGATAAAATTTGTCCAATCAAAACTCAACTGGAGTTGAAGCTGGCTAGAAATACTGTGGGCAATATAAAGAGTTTTTTTCAAATATATTAATGGCAAAATCAATGTAGAAATAACATCAGTCTATTACAGGATAAGTACGGTCACCTCACGAACAGGGATATGGACAAAGCAGAGGTGTTTAACGCATTCTTTGCCTTGTCTTCAACATGAATGCACCATCCATGCCCTGAGCTGGAGGACCATGACTACGAGAATGATCAAGTTCCAGTTGAGCCTGAAGTTGTGTGTAATCTGCTGCTCCAGCTGGATCTCTGTAAGTCTACAGGTCCTGATGGGATTCATCCAAGAATCTGCGAAGAGCTGGATGATGTCATCGCAAAACTTCTCTTGATGATTTTTGAGCAGTCTTGGGAATCTGGAGAGATCCCAGCTGACTGGAAGCTGGCAAACATTGTCCCAGTTTTCAAGAAAGGCAAGAAGGAGGACCCCAGAAACTACAGGCCTATCAGTCTCACTTCAGTGAAAAACTTTATTCTTTTACTGCTCTAATTATCAAAAGAAAAATAATCTTCATGGAAAAGCTTATTCTGGGAAGTATTGAAAAACACCTGAAGGTTGGTCTTCAAGAGTATCTTGAATATTGTGACTCTGAGTGTAATTATTTTTTTCAAAGAACAAAAAAGACAAGTAAAATGTTCATGACGGAAAAACATCTCAAATACAGGAACTTGCTATTTAGCAATACTTGCTATTGTTATTTTCAAGTGTAATAGCACTTGATTGCCATTCTTCAGCTGGTAGCTAACCAACGACAAAAAAAGGGAAAGGGCATTTCGGACTTAATATTTGGTGAACTTAATGCAATAATGTGACCTACATTTTTCAAATAGAACCTTTTGAATAACTTCACTATTAGCTAAAAAATAAAAGCAACATTAAGGTGAAGTCATGTATTATGTTTAAGATACTAGTGTGGTTTAAATTCACAAGTATTAGTAAAATTAGAAGACAGTAGGAAACCAAGTAATCCTGTACATCACAGAATCTATGAACAAAGACCTAAGAACAAAACAGGATCACTTGAATAAGTTGATATTTCAGTATGCTGATAGAAAGGAAAAAAATTAAGCTCTTTGTGTTGGTCAATATATTCAAACAGGAAAGGCTTCAAAACCTCAAAACAGGATAAACAAAAGGATCGTGTGGTATTCAGTATCAGTCCGTCAATCGGGTCAGCTATATCAAGCCAATCTGTTATCAGTCTAATGTATCTAGACTAATTAAAAATTGCTAAATTAATGAACTGTTTTACTACAGTTCATTGAATTAGTACTCCACGTTACATACCAAATGCTGAAAAAATACTTCAAAAAATACTTACTGACTTCAGGATTTGTTAAAGAAAATATATATATGAATTCTGAATATCTTAACAAACAAAAACCACCAGCACAATATCTATGATGAGTTGATGGTGAATCTTTGCCTGTTTATCTTAGCAAATTTGTTTTTGCATTTTTCTACAACTATGGTTTTTTTCGGAACTACTTATGATTCTTAGTTCTATAACTAGATATTTTCCAACCATATTGAAAATTATAAAAAATGCTAATTTCTAAACTTAAAAATTGTAAAATTTATAATTCTTTTTCAATTAATTTCTAGAAATAAAAGATGTCTGAACCAACACTGTTACAGCTCAGCACATCACACCTTCAAAAAAAACATCTACAGCGACATCTGCAATATGCAGATTATGGAACACTACCATAATCTGCATATTAACTGTTATTAACTGCACATTAACTGTTCCTTAAAATATTTGAAGTTAGATGAATTAGCATAAACCAATGAAGGACCCGATTTAAATATATGAATAAGTGTATTAAAGGAATAGTGAAAAAGACCAATAAAGTTATGCAGTCATAGGGACTATCTCAGTCAATTAAGACGTTAGAAGAATGAACCATAAACTCAGTTTTCTAGGTTAGGCATCCACATACTTCTGTGAAAAGGAAAGCAGTAAGAACAAAGGCTAACTAGAGAGACATGGACTTGACAAGTGGACCAATCAGCGGATAAAGTCGAACCTTGTGAAGCTCAATAAGGTGCCAGAGACTGAAATAGTTCATGCCTTAAACTTTGATATAAAGTTTTGCCCGTCATAATAAAAACTGTATAAAGAAGCTACAACCAAAGAAGCCTCCCTGAGGATACTTGACTGGGACTTTGGACTGTGAGTTAAACCACTAAGATTAGATAAAGGGAAAACCCATTCTTTAATCGTCTCAGGCCTAGGAAAAAACAAAGAAGGCTGAAGGAGAAGAATGCATCCAACAAGAAAGCCAAACACAGCAGAGATTCTTCCCTGGCTGAGTTTGGGGCCGAGGAGACTACAACCCACAGAAGCCAGGTTTACACAGACTCCCCCTGGAAATGAGGTGGGGGAGAGGAAGTTTCAAGTGTAACCTCTGGTCAGAAGCAATAAACACCCATCCTCCTTTACACAAACTGGCGCAGCTGTGGAACCCCCAACCCCACAGGCCACATCCACGGGACATTCACATGAGAGGCAGCTGAAGGGGTGTCATAATCCATCAAAGACACCCTGAAGTACCCCCTAGATTCATTCCTGAAGTCTTGCACCATGGGACTGCATGTGATGCAACAAACCTGGAGTCTGTTGTAAGAGGCAATGGCAAACTACCCTCTTCCGCCACCCCAGGAGGTGCCTCGGTGTTCCTACCTAGCCTGAGCATATATTAACCCATCAGATTCTATGCTTTTGGGGCGACCTTCAGCCCCAAGAAGACCAGCTGGGGAGGATCAACGGAACATCGTTGGGATCCATGGAGTGGTGATATTTTCCTTATTCTGTCCCTGTCTCTCTCTTTCTGTCCCCCTCACTTATTTTCTATTTCTTTCTTTATTTCTCTCTCACTCTCATATTTATTATCAAATAAAATCCATACTATTGTCACTGGCATATGGTCTTGTTGGCACCTTAATTCGGGCAAAGGCATTTCTAAGAACTTTAGTAACCAGATCATGACACAAAGCCAAGCGCAAGGTCCTGCCCATGGGTCAGGGTAATCCCAAGCAGGAGTACAGGCTGGGCACAAAATAAATTGAGAGCAGCCCTGAGAAGGACTTGGGGTGTTGGTTGATGAGAAGCTTACATGAGCCAGCAATGTGCACTTGCAGTCCAGAAGGCCAAATGTATTCTGGACTTTGTTGAAAGAAGTGTGACCAGTAGGCTGAGAGAGGTGATTTTACCCCTCTATGCTGCTCTTGTGAGACCTCACCTGGAATACTGTGTCCAGCTTTAGGGGCCCCAACAAAAGAAGGATGTGGATCTGTTGGAGTGAGTCCAGAAAAGGCCAAAAAGATGATCAGTGGGCTGGAGCACCTCTGCTATGATGACAGGATGAGGGAGTTGCTGTCATTCAGCCTGGAGAAGAGTAGGCTCCTGGGAGACCTTAGAGCAGCTTTCGAGTGCCTAAAGGGGGCTACAAGAGAGCTAGAGAGAGACTTTTCACAAAGGCACGTAGTGATAGGAAAAGGAGTAATGGTTTCAAATTTCAAGAGAGTGAGTTTAGATTAGAAATTCTTCACTATGAGGGTGGTGAGGCATTGGAACAGGTTTCCCAGAGAAGCTGGGGATATCCCATTCCTGGAAATGTTCAAAGCCAGATTAGATGAGACCTTAAGCAACCTGGTCTAGTGGAAGGTATTCCTGTCCATGGCAGAGGAGTTGGAACTAGATGATCTTTAATGTTCTTTCCAACCCAAACTATTCTGTCATTCTATGATTCTATGGAAGAGCAATAGAGATACACATTTCTTTCCTTCATCATGTTCTAGGGATCTCTATGCAGAATAACTGATGCAAGATATTTGTTATTCAGTTAATCTTATCTGTTGCTTTGTATTTTCTGTAATTAAATTCCATAGCCTAACATCCATGATCTATCCGTGTCTTGCTGTATGACCATTGCGAATCATATTTTTCATGCTTCAAACAGATGTAAATACTTTTAATGAAAAGAAAAGGAGTTTCAAACATCTGCCTCAGGCATTATATTATCAGAGGTGCTTTGCAAAACAAACTGCCTGGATTTCAACCTTCATTTTAATAGACACGGGAATGAAATGGACTCATTTATTTACCATTTACCTTTCTGCGCTGTGTTTGCTTCCCATCAAGTTAGAGATGTTTCTGTCTCTGGGGACTAAATACATCTATCCTTACAGCAGCAATACTGAAAAAACAGGATGTTATGCAGATTGTCTAAGCTTTTCTGCACTTTGCAAGTAAGAAATATTGGGTAAAGCATGCCTGCCTCTGAATAGCGATCCATTCTGAAAATATTGATTTTAAATTGTCATTTGCATCACTAGCACTTTAATTTTGCACTTCTGGATTTAGATGTAATGGGATTCTTTTTCAAACCAAATAAATTTTTAAAAAAGGAAAAGAGAAGACAAGGAAGAGAAGAAAGCATTATGTATTTTGTTAGGTTATTATAAATACTAAACAAAAAGTTTAATGTGGAAAGTTATGCTAAATGTTAATAATTAAGCTTTGTTTTAAAGGGTAGTCTTTGTCTGGTTAAGTTTGACCATTTCAATAATAAAAGCTTTTTTTAGTCTTCTTTCTTGTTTGTTGTTTGGGTTTTTTTGATTTTTTTTCACTGCAGATATAGTGTTATTTATTCAGTATATCTAATTCCCATTATATGTAATCCCAGATAGTTTATCTGGCCTCCTCCCTCAAAAGAAATTTGTTGACATTTTTGCTGATTAATAATCATTTAAGTTATGTGCTTTGTACATTGTCAATTTTTTCTGAGAATGAAGCTCACTTCAATTCACTGGAGCACTGCCTTCCCTCTGTACACGACTCTGAATTCAGATCATGTCTGTGTGATCACAGGTGTTTTTGAATAATCCTCTTTATGTACTCTGTGGAATTGCTGTGTACAGTTTTAGGCACTGCCCTTCAAGAAAGGTGAAGGTCAATTGGAGATTGGAGAGGACAATAATAACAATCACTGGGCCTAAAAGTAGGAAGGAAGAGTGAGAATGAATCACAGTAAGATAGTTATCTCTACAGAAAAGGTGACTGAGTGCACTGGATTCAGGAGTCAAGGTGTTGGCAGGGGTGGGTGAGCAGCTCCAGGGGTGGCCTTTGTGAGGAGGGGCTGCTGGGCACAGTCAGTTCCAAAGGACCCAACGCAGAACACAGCCGAACTCTGCAGCCACAACGGTGACACCTCCGGGAAACTGTGTTTAGGAAAGGGAAAAAATCTGCACAGGCAGAGAAAGCGGGAACAAAAGGAGTGAGAAACAGCAGAGGGAACACCAAGGCTACATGAGAAGGAAGTGTTCCAGACACCAGAGCTGGTGTTTTGCTGCATCCCAACAGAGAGAACCATGCCAGAGCAGATATCCATATTGCAGCCCACACTGGAGCAGGTAAATATTACTTCTTGAAGAAGCTGCAGATGATGGAGGACCCACACTAGAGTAAGTTTATCTTGAAGGACAATAACTCATGAAGAAGACCCACGCTGGAGCAGAGGAAAAGTGCAAGGAGGAAGGAGAAGCAGAGAGAAGCCTTTAATAAGCTGACCACAACTCCCATTTCCCCTAGCTCTGGCTGGAGTAAGGAAAAGAGCCAACAGAGTGAAGGTGACCCTGGCAAAGAGGGAGGAAAGTGTTGTTTTGATGTTTTTTAACCTTTATTTTCTGAAAGTTATTTGACCCTATTTTAATTGGCAGTACATTAAATTAACTTTTCCCAAGTTGAATCCTCTCTCTGTCCTTATCTTGACCCATGAGATTTTTCATCGTATTTTTTCCTGTCTGGTTGAAAAGGGAAAGGAAGTGAGCAGCTGGATGAGTTATGACTACTCACCAAGGATAGCCCACTACACTGAAAAAATAACAGTTTTCAAACACATTAAGAAGAGTAAAACAAGTATAAAGTAACTTCTACTTGTCCATTGTGGATACAAAATGAAACAAGGCCTTTAAACTACAGAAAAACAGCTTCAGGTTAGATAAATACTAGGAAAAACTGCAAGGGGGGAAAGTAAATTACTGAAAGAGAGTATTCAGGAGGGTCTTCAAGATTAAGTTAAATTGCCAGCTGTTAAGGATGCCTAGAAATTCTCTCAAACTAACTTTCAAAAGTATTTCCTAACAATTGTTTGCTGTTAATTAATTCAAATAAATGGAAACTCTTTCACAATTATCTTCACAATTATCACAATTAACTTCACAATTCTTATATTTGCCTCATTTTACTATTTCTTTAAAAATGTGTTGAATTTTACTTGTTTTAAAAATTAAAGTGCTATCAAATTCAAAATCTGGAAAGCACATACATATGCTGTTGATTAGATCAATATACTAAATTAACTCTCAAAAATTTTACATACAATATTATAGCTATTATTAACTTTGAGATTATGTCCTAATCAGTATTTCAAGTCATGTTGAAGTCAGGATCAGTTAATTATTGCTTTGATGCAGGACAGAGACAAGCAGTGGCTGCCCAATGCAAATAAGAGGCCGTGCCATCTAGTAGATGAGTCTGCACCACTTTGGCTTGTTCTGAGAGGAGGCAGAAATGAAGACTGAAGGACTCTTATCCAGCTTAATTATCTACACTAATATTTTAAGAAATAATTTTTGCTTCTATTAGTTTAGAAGCTATATTAAAAAAGAAATTACAATTGGTGACTGTAACTCACCATGGAGAAGGGCATATTATTAATAATAAGAAAATATACAGGAAATTTAATTATCTAACAATTTTAATTCAGATGTTTTGAAGAAGATAAAACAAAGATTTTTTTTTTTTTTAATCAAACAAATGTATTGGCCTCTTCTACTTTACTACATGATAAATGATGATGCATTCCTAAATGGCCACTTCAGAGCATACGTGTATATAAAACCTAAATATCAGCAGTCAAGATTTTCCTGAGAAAGTTCAGGGGAAATATTCTTGAGAAATACATGCCCACTTACATTTGCAAACAGGCGGCCTCCCTTTGTTGCTCCATAATCCATCTTCTTGACACACTGCTGTTGCTTGCTGACTAGATTCTAGCTTGAAGCCCTCATTACATTCATATATCAATCTACTGCCCAAAGTGAATTCATTACCTATAACTGAACCATTCCCAGGGGAGTCAGGAATGCCACAAGATACGGCTGAAAAGAAAGGAAAGAAAAATATGAAGAATTGAAATTTTATCATATGTATCTTTAAAATATTGTCCCACCACTGAAATAAGAAATGTAGATTAGCAATTTTGGCATATTCCATTTATAACAATTAATTTTCCATCATATTTGCAACATTCTGATAAATGTAACAGTATTTAAAACATTGATGAAAACTTAGAAGTGCATCTAATATAGACAAACATTTTATAAGTAATTACTTAGTTTAATACAATCACTGCAGAAGAGAATTTTAAACACAGGCTAAGGGCAATGGTTTATTTGCTAGAGAAAAAAATCAAGGAAGTGTCCAAAGTGATTTGGTCCAAGAAGCAATGAACTGAAAAACTCTTAATTGCTTTCTAGTAGACCGTTCCATTCTCTCCTGCACTACTTCATTGTAGTTCATTCATATACTTCATGCTTCTTTGTTCTATGCATTTAAAACAATGTTATTAAAGATTTAACATTTTTTGTCTGATGAGAAAAGCAACCAAATATATGACTAGACACAGAAGAGTTCCACTTAAGGACATTATTCAGATATTTTAACCCTTATTTACATATTTGACTAATTTCTTTCAGAATGCTAAATATTATGTGAATCTAGGCTTAACAATTTTCCACATCATTTAGGGAATTATTAACTGAATTATTTTCACTTTTTTTTTTCCCCTTCAGAATTTAACTCCTAAAGAACAGTTTTCCTTTCAAGATCACAAAGTTTAATTTGCTGTCAACTTATTGAAGTTTGAGTGGCATCTAGGGTGGTTTTTTAGGCTTATTTAGTAATTTATTTAACCAGAGTTACTTTAACAGTATCTCATAATATACAATTTTAGGGTAGAGTATAATTATAAAAATGTCTATTTCAGTCACTTTTAGGAAAGGTCTCCAAGTCAAGATTGCATTCTGTCATCTGACTTCTCAGGTCCCTTGCTTTTGATAATAAATTTTTTTGTTGTTATTTCTTTTAACACTATGCTTTATTTTAAAGTAGTTATTCATGTACAGATATTAACTCTAGGTCCTTTAATAAGTTACTAAAGCTGGTAAAAACTTTATTTTTGCCCCACAGCTCTTCTGAAGGGAAAGTCATTATCTTCTCTGAAAGGATGTCACTTTCTGCAAAATGGCAACTTGGAGCAGACTACCTATCAAATTATTAAAATGAATCTATTTCATGAGTTCTTATAAGCCAATATGTGTATGTGTGTACAGGAATCACAAGCTACTCAGAGTCTAGCATCCAGTTTACTGCTCGTCAGTGAATACACTGAATAAAATTCAGCTTTGAAGCTTTTATTCAAAAATATTTAACAATAAAAAGTGAAGTTTTACAAATGATTTTTCCTTATATGCAGTCAATGCTAAGAAGCAATTCAATATTTTAATAATTTAAAATAAAAATAAATAAGTATATTTCTAAAGAAGGAATCACGGCCTTTGTCTAAAGTCTGTTTCAGAGTTGAAGATAAGTTTTGGTTTTTTTTTAAATCTAGTTTTTGTCACCATTTGTCCAATTCAATGTAATAGATTAATTTTGGAACACATGCTCATGGTACCATAAACACAACTCTCAAATTTGTTTTCAGTGTTTCCAAGTTATCACAGTTGATGCATTTAAATTAAATACAACACAGTACTTTGAATATGATTACAATGAGGAGATATAACCACTATTAAATGATGAATGATTAGTTCATTTCTGTTGCTCCTTCCATCTGGAATTTGTCATATTGCTAGCAGAAGTAGAACTATAGGAATGTTCCAAAATAAGCTGCTTCCTTTGTAACACAACTTCCTGGCATTTTTTTAATCCTAACCAGAACTGTTCTCTTACAAAAATTGAGTATTTCTCCATCAGTGGGTAGGGGCTCAGCCTCCTGCCAGTGGAAGGAGGAGTAGTGGGACAGAAAAGGTAGAGAAGTGATAAGAAAGGTCCACTTCTACTGCTCTGAATCGTGTTAGAGAAAGTGGAGAAGGGGAAGGATAATAGCAAGTTCTGCAGCTTCTGGGAGCAGGTCTTTACATTAGAAGTCATCCTCCACAAGCTGACCACAGCAGGAGTGGTAGTTTTTCAGGTCTTTGGTACTCAAAACAGTCAGCATAGGTGTATCTGGTTAAATGCTCCCTATCTACCCTAAAGATCAGCTGAATCCTCTACCTACAACTAGAACCAACTCTGATCTTGTGTCAGGCAAGCAATACTTGCAAAAAGTCTGTCTACATGATGAATTGACAGAAAGTTACACTCTAGTATATCATAAAAATGCCAACGCATTTCAAATCATGGTTACTGTGAAAGTCTTCAGTGTTCCCAGTGTCTTGCACTATGCCTCCACTTGTCCTAACATGCCTTACAGTTCTCTTCTGTCTTGTGACAATGTCTGAATGCTTTTGGTTAAGATTTAACTTCTTGACAACGTTTTCAGGTCTCCTTTCTGATATCAAAACAACAATCTCTTTGTTAAGTGTGCATACATTTAATTGTACAAAACCAAAATTCAAAACCATGAGTCTATCCACCCATCCCATGTATGTGCCCATCTGTATATACAGGTGGACCTAATTTTATTTCCCTCTAAATACTCCAAACATGAATTAACTTCAAATACCTTAGTGGAGCAAGAAGATTTCATTATGCCATTTGAAAACAAGACAAAAAAAAACCCCAACAAACCAATCCAGGTCTGTTTAGTTCATGGTTGAAGCTAATAATTCTGTCAGCATTTGTTCTTCACTTTTACCAATAACCTTTCCAGAGACTCACTGAAAAGTTCAAGACTGAGTAGCTCTTATGTGCAAGTTATTTTAAGGAATAAAAGATGTACAATGCCTGGTCACACACAGGTGGGCCTCTCAGTTATGTCAGGTCTGATGCAATGTCCAGTATGCTAAAGCACCTCAAAATCTATGCTTACCTGTCACACTTCAGCACTTTAATTCTCAGTGTGTACCTCAGCTCTTACTGTATCCCTTCTTTCCTCAGTTGTTGCTGAATCAGTACTGCTACACTATCAGGCTTTTCTCACTGCTGCTTTAGCTGCTTATCATAAAAGCAGTTTGGGCATTCTGGCAGTGTTCCAGTTAGAGTCTTATCTGGTTTTTTTTTGTATGCTTCTCTCCCAGAAACTGGGATTGGAAAGAAATATTCCTGTTGCTACAAATTTATGGAGGCTGCTAAAGGCTTTTAGAGCAGCAATGTTCAAACAAAACATATCAGCAAGGACAATTTCACTAAATAGCAAGTACTTCGACTTATTTAAATTAAAGTAAGCTGAACCAATCTGACTAAAATGGCATATTTTCTTTGGACAGTGGAAACAGTAACACTACTGGGCCACAACCAAGTATTTTTTAAGTTCTCAGCTTCCCATATGATTGTTAAAAAATTAAGAATAGTGTGAGAAAATCTTCTGACTTGAGGAACTGTCAGCTAACCATTAGGTCAATGGTTAGATGAGACTGACAGGTTCCAGCTGGGAGGTGTGCATTCAGTGTTAAAAATATCAGTCAGCCTTAATTGTATCTATTAACTTGCACAGCAGAAAAATATACTTCTTCCAATGCATGTGGAAAAGTGTTTTACCTAGAAACTGAGATGTAGTTTTAATTGCTCTTTCATGTTCCACATGTCATACTTGCATTTTTTTCTTATCAAAACCAGTAAATTTAAGGTTTATGGCAATCCTTTAAAGTATCTATAGACCTGTATTCCAGTAAGATACTTACATATTATTTTTCTTCAAAGCATGCAATTTCATTTCATATAGAAATGAAGCTGAGGAGTGCATTACAGTCAGACATTGAGTTTATTTTCATATGGTGGAAAATCCCTACAGTTAATCCACAAGCATTTATCATTCAGTGACCTGTTTCTGGCATTGAACATCATGCTGGAAAAAGCACTTAAATACCCAAAAATTAAAGTTAGAAACAGAGAAGTCCATAAAAGCAGGATTCAAAACAAAAACATGCTGAGTGGCTCATGTTATGATATCCAATTGCAAACATCAGAGAGAGCATTGACAATTCTCAGACTTGGATACATACAGAAATAAAAAAGAAAGTGAAAACAGGGTTGGGGGTATTAAAAAACCCCAAACTATTATGAGTGGTCATCTAGTCTATTCTCCTATCACAAGTCAAAATTATACTCCACCAATCTTGATCTAATTTGTTCTTGAAAGACCTACAATAATGAAAATTTCACATTCTTCACAGGCAATCTATTCCAGTATTTCACTAGCCACTCTGAGGAAAGAATAAAAAAATAAAGAAAAACCTAACTTAGGAATCTGCTAAAGTAAGGTCAGCTGTAATTCCTCTATCTAGAAAGAACACAGATTCATTATTTCATTCATCTTTGGAACTACTTTTAACTTATTAAAAGATTGTTACCAGGTTTCTGGGCTTTTTTTCAGTCTAGAATAATATACTTATTGTTTTATATTCTGAAATATGGTCACTGGTTTATAAGAAGTAGCTGGGATTTGGTATTTTTAATTTGCTACTTACCTCACATTTTTAAGACTGTGTGCTAAGGAGGGACATTTTTACATAGTAACATTTACCAAAAAGGCAAAAGGCCCAAGTTAATATCATGCCCAAAACCACAAAACACCTAATTTTATGAGGAAGTAGTTTGGTGGCCTCAGACTCATAGGTCTTGTGCAAACTGTAAATGGGTATTTTCAAGCCCAGTCTCCCAGTGCAAACAAGGAACACAGTCACAGTCCTGGAATAATCCTTTTTCAGTACAGCAAAACGTACAAAGATCTCTAGCTCCACAATGTACACCTATGCACTTGAAGCACAGAGGTATCCATAATGACAGTACCCAGAATCAGCATTTTAAGAAGGAACTGTTGGCATCAGATATATTTTTATCATTACTGTGTCATAGATATTTCCAAGTACTTACAATCCAGATGAGAACTTCCTTAAAGTAGGTACCTCCAATTTTCTTTTATAAACCTACTAGGGAGTAATTCAAACGGTGAAAAGCAGCCAAGGGTTTTTCAAGGCTCTTTAAAATTATTTTTAGCTCTTTTAAGACTGAGTGGGATAAATCAGGAATAACAAAGTCAAAAGCTGAGTCCTGTATAGGAAGAACAGGTGGGATAAAGAGGGGCATTTGCTCATGCCTGCTGGAGGAACACGGCCACTCTGCTGGTACCATGTCTCAGCCTCCAGACTCCTGCAACCCAGCACTGCTGAGCTGTATTGAATCTGACAACTTGCTTTCAGTTTTCCATTCTGATTGCTCTTCTTGCCAAGCTTTTCTTATATTTTCTCTTATCATCTCTTAATCCCCAGCCTCAGTCTTCTCTTCCTTGTCTCCCCCAGCATGGCAATCTACACCAAAGATAATCAGTGGCTAAGATGACATATGTCATTGCCAGTATCATTGCTGGGGCCTTACTATTTCCTCTCAGCAGCTTACTGTTATCATAGAATTGTTAATTTCTCTCCATATCTACTTTGAAAGTAGCATGACTCATGTTTCTCTTTTCATTTCACAAATGAAATAAAAGCAATAACAGTAAGTTCTAATTTCCTAGATAGGAGTCAAGTTCTTTATACAACATTCAGGACATTATTACAAGCATTTGCATTTGAGAAGACTGGAATTGAAAATATCTTCTGACCCTATCAGATTAACTCATATTAGATGTGTTCATATTCAAATTAGATGTTGTTGTAATAGATATGCAAAAAATTATTCCCCTTTTTGATAATATAATCAAACTTGATTTCAAAAATTAATTCTGACACAGCCAACTTATTAATAACAAATGTAACCCTGCAGGAGTGGTTTTACAGAAATTTCTGACCTAATCAAAGGCATTTTTATTTAGAAAGATCTTATAATGAAATCCATGAGCTGGACCAAATGTGTAAGTTTAATTAATTTTCAAAGAGAAAACATTTTGATAACAGGTATTGAATAAATTTTGAAATATGCTCTCCATTTCAGAGTTTTTTGAAAAACATATGCCTCATTCAGACATACAAATTGGAATAATCGTGCCAGAGTTGTAAAGTTATATATTAAAATGAGGAATCTTATATTTATAACAAATTTATAGTAAAGATTAAACACCCTATCTTGCAAATATTTTTTCTCCCTCTATTTACAGAAATCTAAATACCCACAGCCACATATATTGATGAAATTATAAATACAGCTTAAAATTCAAGAAAAAATATTTGTGAACATGCTAGATTGCTAAAATTTCAAAGCTCCTTCTTGCACCTAGTGATGGAATACAGGCAGACAGTATCTGAAGTATTTTAGGATTTTCTTGAGTTGGCTTAAGTTCTGTTCAGAATCTATTACTTTCTGAGACTCTGACTCCTGCTTATCCACTATCAAGTCCTGGGACGTTATGTCTAAGTCCTGCACACATCTGTACATTTTTCCTTCTCCTTTCTGTGAATTATTCCATTCTGCCCTTAAAAGTGGGAACTTTTTTCTTAAATTGTGCAAAGAACTTTTTTCTCCATTCACACACCTCATTATGTTTGGACTTAATTTTCAAGGTTAGAATGGCAAATTTGAAACACTTTCTCTGCCATTGTGAACATAAAATATAAAAACTAGAAATGTAAAAAGACGCACTTAACATTAGACTGTTCTAAAAAAAACTATGAAAAAATCAGACTATTTAAGAAATTTTAAGTGCTGGATCATATTTTCATTATACAGAACTCTGATATTTGGCTGGACAATAGTGGAAGTAGCAGTAGCAGGCTAATCTTGTCTGGATAGATGAGCAGTAGAAAGATAAGGGATACATTTGCAAAGAATTTCTGACAGCTAAGGAATCACGAGATCTTAAATTCTGGAGAGGAGTACAACATAGGGCCTCCTAAAGTTTATGGGCCAAACTCCCCTAGTCTAACAAGTACACACAGAATACTGTCTCTATCCTTACATACTTAGAGTAACTGAGTTCCAGATTAAGATGCCAAAATTTCAGTACCTTTTGAAAAAAGACACCTGCCGGCTAGCCAGAAAAATAGCTCCCAACAGAAAAGTAAGCATCATGCCAAATCTTAGCTGGCCTTTTT